>JAEIFU010002535.1:0-42277 GCA_018904235.1 Lordiphosa stackelbergi
TTAAGCTAGGTACTGAGACACTCGAAATTTTTGCGGAGCGGAAATTGTTTGATAATTTCCTGAGCCGCTCAGACAATGTAGTGTGACCAAGCAACAGCAAAAAATTCAGCTGTTGTTTATTTAAGAAATTGGCGGGCTAATTCAAATAAAATTAAAGAGTTAAGAGAATTGATAAAGGAAGTCACTGGGAGAAATTCAAAGGTCATAGGCAATGCCATGGTAAATTTCATGGATGCATTTTGTGTGTGGCTGGAGGTATAAGCAGTGTCCTTTATTATTGTATTGTATTGGCCTGCGTGAGCAGAACTTGACCCCTAAGATATGTATACTGCTATAGCGAATACCTAAAGGTAGCAACGGGAGCGGCTGGAGCAACGGAAACTACCACATAAAGCCGGAGGAAACACTCTATAATGTGCTATGGAGACTGCAAAGGCTCAGGTCTGTTTGGCCGTGGGCTGTGGAGGCTACGGAGGTTTGGACTCGGGTGGTGTGCACACATTGGGCGAATGGCATACCAACCACATCAACGGGGGAGCATACCGAAAAAGATTCTCAGCCACAAGTGATGCAGCGGCCGGAGCTGCCCGTATCAAAATGATTTTATTGGCCAGATTCCATAAAAATGGTTGCGACTTGCCCACTTTGATCAGCTCCACATGTTTGTCCAACTCGCAGCTCTCCAAATAATTGTAGCTTTGTTTTTTTAGTCTTCTTTGCTTTAACTTTTTTCATTGCGTGCTCAATTTTCGTAGGTACCTCTGACAATTATCAAACAAGTTTCATAATTTCATGACCCCCTTCGACAATTTATCAGCTGTTTTCAAGAAAACGAGTTGGCAGGTCCATGTTTATTGTCGAAGCGAATTTCGAGTGTCTCAGTACTCGCTCAGGAAATGCGCTCTGACAATTTTCGCGAGCGGATTTCCTGAGCTATGTAATTAGATGGGCTCAGCAAAAATTTCGAGTGTCTCTAGCTTAAATTTTGAGCTATGAATTAATGGCTCAGCAAAATACCGACTGTCTCAGTCCCACCTTATGCTGAACATACACTATAAGTTTCAAGGCGACTTGACCGTTTTTGAGAAATCATGTTGATCAGTTAAAAAAAAAAGTGCTTTGGAGAAAAACGAGTTTGAAAGTTCGTCCCCACCCGACAATTTCTCGTATGTATCCGGACATACGAGAATTACGATAGTTTCTCTTATAATCGAAATCCGTTTTACTTAAGAGATGCGGGTTTCAAACGGACTTCAGCTATTTTTTCTCTATTTGTGACAGCAGCAAAGAAGAGAAAGAAAGGAAAAAGAAAAAAGCACAGAAACTCAGCTGCGACGCCGGCGTCAGGTCATTTGTGAAAAAATATTGCTTGAAAAGGTTCGTTCGGTGATTGTCCGTTTGTTTGTGTTTAATAAAATTGTGACAATATGCCAATAAAAAGAAAAAGACGCCAGTATATTGGCGAGTTCAAACATTTTAATAACGCTGCTTCTGGAACACTTAAATAATGCAAATGAAGCAGAAGAACACATAGAGGAAGCAAATGGGTAAGTAAATTTTTAGGTTATGTTTGCCAGCATAAGGTGTGTATCCAATTGTAACAAATTGTATTTGTGATTAAAAAATAGATTAGAAAGATTAAATTGAAGTTTAATGTTGAAGTATACAATAATTACATTTTTATATTTTAGAAATTATTAGTCTTCTATTAGATATAAAAGGCAAAGTGGATCGCTTAACAATGGAACTGATATCCATAAGGACCGAGGTTTCCTCTATTAAGGCCAAAATTTATGGCGATGTTTCGGCAACGAGAGAAATAGTTCCACGTAATCCTTTTATCTCTTTAGATGAACTGAATGATTTTGAGGAGAAATTAAAAAACGAAGAAGTCTTTAAAAACTTTGTAAGTATATTAGAATTTTTAGGTCTGAGGCAAAACAATTTCACAAACGTTTGAAAATGTTTAATTTCAGGTCAGCGAGATAAGCCTAAATGGGCGAGAAGTCGTTCGAAAAATTCATAAGAAGCTCTTGGCGCGCGGTATTTTCTGACGAGCTGGCGCAACAGTGCTCCTAGCGCGGAACTTGCAAAAAAAAGGCCGTAAGGGGCTTGATCTTGACGCTGGCAATTCGAAGTAAGTAAAAAATCATTTCAACTACTTAGATCAGCTTACTGAATCCAATTTTAAATCGTTTCAGGTGCATTCACAAAAAAGTTCGCTCTAGACGATTCAGAATTTGACAAAATCAGTCAAAAATTTTTCCAGTACGCTCATGATAGAGTTTCAAAATTAACGAAGTACCAGGCGAAAAAACAAAAAATCGATTTATAATCTAATGTCCAAAAAAACTTAATACATTTTTTTTCGAAACATAAAGTCCTTGAATCCGGAACTAAACCCAGCTGTGATATTTCATATTATACAAAAACAGACCTATTTTTTAGTATAAAGCTCAAATAATTTTTTAGAAATGGGTCTGAACCACTACTGAACTGATTAACCCGACTAGTTCGAACCAGCCGTGTGAACCAATTCAAAAGTGGTACAAAGCCATTTCAAAGACTACTACTAACACACCAAACTTCCAGTGCATTGCTAAAATAACTTCTGAGATTTGGCTTTGAACGACTTTTAATCAAATTCAATCCGCTTTCGAACCGGTTCAAATACTTGGGATATAGTCATTAACTATTTTTTTCTGATCGACATAAATAAAATATAAAAATTTATGAAAATCGGTTCAGCGGTTTAGAAACTAATAAGTAAACTTCGGATTTTGCTTATTTGCAAACTGATTTTAATCCTAGTAGGCAAAAGGAAATCTGCACAACATTAAATGTTGTGCTGAGTCTTTACGCTAATAAATTTAAAAAAATGAACTCAATTCCAAGATGACTTAAATTATTATTTAATAAGTTAAACCTTCAGCAAAACACAAAATGGCAAAAAAATTTTTTGAAACACATTCGCCCAAATCTACTAGGATTAAGATCTATTTGAAAACATTCAAAACCCGAGGTCTACTAATAAGGTACAATCAAACAAACATTCACTTTTATATCTTAGTGTAGGTTCTGATAATAGCAAATTTTTTATAAAATATTTACATATTTTTTTATAAATATTTATATTACGAACACTGTGATTCGATTTAAAATTACAAAACAATTTAAAATATATAAAGATACAAAACTAACCAAAAATTCAAAGTTTGTATTTTATTTACAAATTTTTTTTTATTATCGCGAAAGTAAACGTTTGCAACACGTTTTCGGATCCGTTTTCGACATTTTCTCGATAGCGAACGTATTAAAAACGGATGTTTTCGATCCGTTTTATCGTTTTCGGATCCGTTCTCGACACTTTCTCGATACCGAAAACGGATCGAAAACTAATCCTTTTTTAATACGTTTTCGCTATCGAGAAAGTGTCGAGAACGGATCCGAAAACGTGTATCGAGAACTTACGTTCTGCTGCCACAAACTGAGCGACAGGTAATACTTTTTCGGACCGAAAACGGAACACATTCTCGATAGTTTTGTTAGAGAAACCTTCGAGAATATAAAATTTTTCATATTCTACATAAGTTATAGATGAGAATTTACAAACAAAAAAAAAAAAAATTTTTTTTTTTTTAAAACTTTCCCCCGGCCCAACCCCCATAGCAGGCCGTGGTCGCGGGCGGTCCGGCAACCTTGTCGCGGCCAGTCCGGCAACCTCGTCGTTGCTTTCCTATACTCCTGCCCTGGCTGCAAAACATATGCTCGTTACGCATTCCTGGTAAATAAAATAAATTGCGATGGCTGCGGCAACAAAATTACATAAAACAACATGGTGTGCGTTTAGAAACCTGCAACAATACCGCACAAAAGGTAAGTTCAATGAAAAACAGGCATTTTTATTCAAAACACATTGCCACGCTTACTTTACATCATCGTGCCGGCACTTGGCAATGTCACTTCGGAAGTCTTTTCTTTGATTTAATTTTAGTTTCCTATTTCCATTTCCAGCCAACTTCAGTGCCAGTTCCTCTGCCATAACCACACGAAATGAACTCTTTAACCAAGAGCAACGTCGTCAGCGCGAGGCTGTCGGCCGCATTGACAAAATTGAAGTTCGCTATTTGGGCCTGCCCGAGGATGTGACACTTGTAATGAACAATCACATCTCTACGCCCTTTAATTGTGCCCAACATTTGAGCGAGGGTCACTGTAAACGTTCAGTTTTGGCCCTAATTGATGGCAGTGTACCCTGGGATATGCATCGACCTTTGCAGGAATCGTGTACTCTTCAATTGTTGACTTTTAACGTGTCTGAACCGCATGTGGTTAATAAGTGAGTAGAGTATAATGGTTTATGTTTCTTTGTATATGTATTTATTGTTATCTTCTAGAGCCTTCTGGAGAACCTGCAGTTTTATGTTGGGAGCAGCTTTGTATCGAGCCTTTAAACCAGAGGCACAACTACAGTTACACAGTTTCCCCGGACCAAACAGTAAGTGCCATTAGTCACACTCCCAAGCATTCATTATCCCCTTTTCCCTCTCAATTTCATCTTCCAGTCAAATCAGGTAGCTTTGTGCATGATATTGTGTTGGGCACCCCAAATTGGCAACCCACCAAAGCGGAATTGCGTGCCATTTCAGCCGAGATGGTAAAATTGGCCGCCCAGGATTTAAACATTGAACGTCTGGAGGTTCAGCAAGATTTGGCCCAAGAAATGTTTAAGGATTCACGCTTTAAGAGCGAGCAAGTGCCCAGCATAGCTCAACAAAATCAGGGCCATGTGACCCTATATCGTCTGGGTGATCATATCGACATCTCACGCGGTCCCATGGTGGCTTCCACACGTTTTCTAGGTAAATGCACTGTGGGAGCCGTACACAAAGTGGCCGAAGAGGGAGCAACGGGAGCCTTCTATCGCGTACAAGGCGTGGCTTTGCCCAGCGGTTTTATGTTGAATCATTTTGCCTACGGTCTGTTGGAGCAGCGGTCACAGAAATTGGTGAGTTGATTAATTACTTTTACGTTATATTGTTTTGTATTGAATATGAATATTTTTGACCGCTTTGCAGAATTCTGCTCGTCTGCCCAATGAACCGTTTGAAGAGACACAACAAATGCAATTGTCGTAAATTCTTTAATATTTAAAGTTGATGTCCATCAGAGTTGTTACAACATTAAAGAAAGAAATATTAAGGAACGAATTTTGTAATAATTTCCAGGATTTTAGGTCTAGGGATTAACACCAAAAGCGAATTTCGACTCCGGCAAGTGCTGAAGTGAGAATTTCAGGTCTTAACAACCGTAAACGAAAGCGTGACCGTAACCGAAATGGATTTAATTTCGGTTTCATGGTTAACCGAAAAAAAACAACCGGTTCCAATTCGTTTTTTGAAATATTATGACACAAAACGTATTTGTAATATTTGGTAAACGTCTGCAAATCAAATTTACTATCCTCCAATTATAAGTTACCTTAATTTTTACCCATTATTTTACCCATTGCGCGCGCGCCCTTAGTTAAATAGTATTATTTATATACAGAATAGTACCGTGACCTAATTAAGGCTTAGCGATGTCATATTACGATGTACTCGATTAGTTCGACCATTTTATAATTTGCCAATTGATTTGTGTGCCTAACCCATTTCAACTAAGTGACGATATTCTCCATATTCTGTACATTCTGTAGCGTTTGTAAGAAGCACTTACATAAGAATTTTAAGGATAATAAAATGTTTTCTAGGAAATCGATTTCCAAAGTGCGCGAAGAGTCACCTATTTATTATATCAAAATATTCCGAAACTTGAAAACGGTAACGGGCCTTTATCAATACACTTACTTCAATACTGACATAAATCAAATAATCAAAGAAAAAAACGTTTAAAGTTCTCAATGTGTTAAACCCAAAATGGTTCTTTTAATTTCGAGTAAAAATTAAAATATTATAAATTTATAATGCTTATTGATAAAACGGTGAAAATATGGTGTTTTCACTGAAAACTGATGTACATTGCTCAATATCGACTGCAGGACAGCGGAGGTATGACGTTCTCGTATTAACATAAAAGTGAACCTGTAAAAATTATGGCGACGTATTTTCATATCACGTGAAAAAATGAGATATCAATACGAAAATTTTTACACAAATTGCATACCGAGTATTTCTGCATTTCAAAGTCCGTATTTTTTGAGTTATGCCAGTATTGAAGTAAGTGAGCGAAACATATATAATAAATTCATGGTGAACCACTGAACAGACGAAACCGCTGTTTGGTTAACAGAAATGGTGTGAACCACCGACCGTGTTCTTATTTCAGAACGGTTTGCATTCTATAAGGGTTCGTGCGAAAGAGGAATAGGACTGATTTTCTTCCGCCGCGACTGTAAATCAGGGATGTGAGAGAATTCGGTAGAGATAGAATATATTGCATTCTGGCAATCAACTCGTCAGTTGAAATTTTGATATCTTGGTTAACGTTCCCCGCGCATACCCGTTCATTTACTCTTTTCATTTGGTGAAGGGTCATAGGCACCCAATGGCCAATAAAATCTCGTGCGCCACGCTCTTGGTGCGCTTTAAAGTGTAAGAGATTTTCTTAACTTTATTCGGCCAAAGTGGGCAATGGCATCCTTCACATCCCGCAAACAATTATAAATTGGCTAAACTTCTTTAGAGAAGTCTATATTGATTATGTAAAGTAATCTCGAGGCGAGAAGAGCTGGTAATATCTTTTTATTCTTTAAAGATGACATTGTGTCATCCAACTCATTCAAGCTCATACACAAAAAGCTGGAATGCTTGCACCCAGTACAAACGTCCATTTCTTAGAATTCGTCAGCAGCCCTCAGCAAATTTGCATGAACTTTATTTTAAATAAAAAACATAGTTCGAAAAGCACGTGCGATTATACGTATATTTGTATGGGCAAAAATGAAACCTATGAAACTTTATTGCAAGAGAACCGCGGGTGATCGTCAACTGTTTTCTGCATGTAAATTCTTCTTAACTCCCGTTGCTTTAAGGACCTATACTAAACATTTATCCTGAGTTCATCGACACACTCTTGTTCAGATAATCCACGTCGAAAGTTGTGGAAAATCATTCAACGAAAAACCTCTCTTGAAATTTTCATTTTAAAGCCAATTTGATTTTGTCAACTTACTGTAAACAATGTCAAACTTTACTCATATTGTTATCGTTTCCGAGTTCTTTTGGCGATACATTGCAGCCACACTAGGCTGTTTATACTAGGACTGCGTTTTTGAGTTATTGCATTAGGCACAGTTTGCAACATGAGGTTTACGCCTGAGTGGTCGACAAAAAGTTGAGTTTCATTTGGATGCAGTTCAAGCAGCTTTCTTCCCATGCAAATGTATAGGGCCTAGTGGTGCAAATGAGTACCGTATTTTTTGCCTATCGTCTTCAACAATCACCACTAGCAAAATAAAACAAAACAGCTGTGAAACTTTTGGTGCTGCCAAATTCTTTTATTAAGAGATTTGTAAGGTCACGTGATGCCACATTCACTCTCCTAGAGTTGTCAAAGGAAAACATGGATGGATTTCTTGAAAAAAGAAAAATAGTGTGAGTGTCCTGAACATTCACGGGGCTTTAATGTGAAACATGAAGCTAAATTTAAGAACTGTTTAAGGACTGTTTAGTCACTTTCAAGTCACTGACAAGTCACTATCAAGTCACTCTTTAGTCACTGTCAAGTCACTGTTTAGTCACTGTCAAGTCACTGACTAGTCACTGTCAAGTCACTGCTAAGACATTGTCAAGTCACTGTTAAGTCACTGTCAAGTCACTGTTAAGTCTCTGTTTAGTCACATTCCCCCAGTTTCGCTCCTCTTTCCGCCCATTTTCACTCCAAGTCAGTGATTAGTCACTGCTTAGACATTGTCAACTCACTGTTGTCACTATCAAGTCACTGTTCAGTTACTGTTAAGTCACTTTTAAGTCCCTGTTAAGTCACTGTCAAGTCACCTCCACTCTTCCTCTTCTTTCCACCCCTTCTCCTCCCCTTCCCTTTCTTTTTTTCTGAAAAAAAAAATTATAAAAAAAAGATAACGGAGGACGCTGAAATCAAATTTTACTCCTTCTTCAATCGTCCGTACCGAAATTAAAGATGTTTCACATTAAAAACCTCCACATACATATATAGAACCGACAGTTTTGGCCACCGCTGCATTAGATTTATTTGGAACAGCGTGCTGCTGATCTGGAGAACGATGAGTTGGTGTTTAGATACCAATCATCTTGGTGATACTGCGTGAGCGACTACGCACTTTGCGTTGCGATAGTTGGAGCGTCTTGGGAGCTGGTGAAGCTGGCGGTTCTACATGAAATTCTTGAAAGGTTTTGGTCTTCGATTTGCTGGTTTTTCCCTTCATCCATGTTCAGCTCAAAGTGTTCCCCACCCTCGGTGTTAGCTAATGGTAATGGTGGCTGTACCAGCTGCTGAGGTGGCTCCAGCTGCAAGTGGTCCTCGGCCTTGCGACTGAGCATGTTGACATCCCCTTTGCTACTGAGTGACTTTCACCATTCAACTGGTACCCCAAAAAAGAGGCAGCCTACTTTAATGACTTCTCCTGGTATAATTCCACCATAAATGGAGGTAGTTGACATCTGTTTTTGACTGGTTTTCGCAGCGCTTAGGAGTGTCAGTCATATTTTGATATCAATTGAGATTTCCATAGGCTGAGCCAAACAAACACTTTCATTTTCCACCGTCCAATATCAGTTTATCTGGTTTAAGTTGATTTCTCCGATTATTATATCTAAATTTAAACAGCTCTTAATTTATTTACTGAAATCGATTTCTTCGATTTCGGATTTTAATATATTTAAGATAAATTTTTAACAATAACAATTGGATTTTAAAGCTGTATTCATAGTTTACAGTCACTGAAGTAAAAACAAACTTCCGTACGAAGACATTATTGGCAGTGTTTCTATAAACTTTAGAACAAATTCTGATATAATTAACATAAAATGTTTTTAGTCAAAGTTTTTGTGCTTTTTACAGCGCTGGCTCAAGGTCAATTCAACAGAGATAGCTCACAACATTACATCGGAATAGCAATTGTGTTGATCGCATTAAATTGTTATCAACCATTGACCTTGAGCCAGCGCTGTAAAAAGCACAAAAACTTTGACTAAAATGTTTTATACATTTACAAATTGATTCTTAGGTCTTAAAGCTTGATTTTTCATCCACAATTGGAGATTCTGATTAACATTTCATATATAACATAAAAAGTAAATCCTATGACTGAGATTCCTAACATAACCCCTCCCCCCGCAACTCAAATGTGCTTAAAAATTCCTAAACAAACCCTCCAGATCATGTTCATTGATCGCAATTATTAACATTATAAGACCACCCAGCAATATGCCACAGATTTGTATTAGAATACCCTTCAAATCCTTGGCCAATTCCGGATTATGAGCCACACTCATGGTGGGCACCAAATCGGCAAAAGCTATATAAAGGAACGACCCAGCTGTGGCGGCATAAATCCACTGGGTCATGCCATCACCCATGCCCGCAATGAATAAACCAATTGACATGCCCACAAAACTAAGAACTGAACTAATAATATTCATATAAACCGCACGACGTATAGAGACACCCGTCTGCAGCAGCAAGGCAAAGTCGCCCAGCTCATGGGGCAATTCATGACAGAGCACTGCAAAAGCTGTGGCCAAACCTGTAAATAAATAAGTAAATATCTATAGAAGGCATGATAGATGATGCTAAGGTAAATATGTCAAACCTGTAACCGGATCACTGGCAAAGGCTGCTCCAATGGCCAAACCATCGGTGAGATTATGCAGACCATCGCCTATGATGACCATAAAGGCTATCGGTGTCAGAGGACGTTCGGGAGATTTCTCATCCAATTTGGTTTCCTGCAACATAATGTTCAGTTCACGGGGGGCAGGTAAGGAAGGCTCTGTTTTGTCTGTGTGTGCATGAGAGTGCCCGTGTCCATGACTATGACCATGACCATGACTAGATTGCTCTCCTTTCATCAATGGCAACAGGTTCTCCAGCATGTACATAAACAGAGCAGCCAGAAATGTGCAACCACACAGCAAAGCTGCCTCGTTGCTATGCTTATGATTCGATTCCAGCGAAGCATCCAACGCCTGCTCATGCTTCTCCTCTTTAAACAGGGCATGTGGTAACAAATGCATCAAAGCATCTCCAGCCAAAGTGCCCACAGCTATGGCCACCAGAAATTTCAAAATTTCCTGATAAGCCACACTTTTCATTAAGGGAACAAGTAGAATGCCCAGTAAACCGCAAGCCGAGAGCACCAACATGGAAATGCTGGCATAGATCCAAGCTGGAATTGAAAGAGATTAATTAAAATTTGTATATAAGATTTGATTTTAAATTACTTACCATTCCAGATCTTCTCCTTTTTATCCGGATGTTCAGTTGCTCTCGGTGCTGGTTGCATACACACTCCGTTGTCAATTTGAGCCAACAGAGCTGGACATAATTTCATAAAAGCATTGGGTCTAATGCGTACTGAATTGATAAACTCATTGTATTCCTCCTCGGAATTATGATTCGGATCCTTGGAAATAGCGGCCTCGTTTTTGATAACCCTACGATATAGACTATTTTGGTGAAGATCATTGTGGTCTACCAGTAGGGAGAGCAGAGATTTGGGTGATAGACAAGCAGCTGCAGGTAAAAGTGTACCATCTAGGGTCACTGAAATGAGGAAATTATAAAAAAAAATAAAATTAAATGGCAGAAAGGGAGACAGAAAGTGATAGTACGGCTAATAAACGTTAAAAAGTATTTGTAAAAGATCTAAAACCTACGAACTTGGATTCTTTTCCATAAGTCATAAAACCTTGATCCATGAATGAGGCTGGCAAGGTCTCAAAATAATGCAATTTAAAAGCCACATTTCAGAAATCCCATTATAAATAAAGTTTCATCAACTTTTAATTCAAATCCAACCATTTTTTTATACTATTTAGTAATTTATTGCAAAATTTTAATGTAGAAATCCTAACGATCTCCTTTTGAATCTTATTCACATCATTTAAATAATTTTTAATGGCCCAACTATAAGTTCATACGACCAAAAAAAAAAAGTATATTATATACAAATTAAATTTGCTATCACACGAATATTTATTCATCTACTTAGCGAACTATGACGAAAAGCCGAATTCAAAAATAGAAACAAATCTTGATAAAGATAGTACACACTTGTTCAAGTAAATATTTATTGACCAACCATTTTTAAGCGATTATTGTAAGCACGTACCTAAATAAACAGTGTGTGATTGCCAAATTTCAGTCAAATTGTTGACCTTTCTTACTTTTCAAGAGGCGTAACTAGAGCAAGTCAGTTTTATCAGTTCACTACAAAGTATACAAACAGTTTTATTTTTTTTTAACCCTTGCCAATGGAATCTGCAATTTGGGATCCCATCAAGAATATGTAATCTTTTTTATGATTCTTCTATGTCTTCCATGTCCAAGGACACAAATCTGATCACAATATTATATCGCTGTCATAGGAACCATCGACAAAAGAATTGATTCAAGTAAGAAAATTTGTTTAGCATAATACTGCGATTTGTGATTAATTCTTGTCGATTTTATTTGCTGAAGGCAGTGATTACCGATTGAGATTGGTTAACTTGAAAATCATAATCGAGGGCGTGCCACAGAAATCATTTAGCGATTTTCATAAACGCTTGTATGTTATAAAGAGTGATTTTTTAGCTATTATCTCAGCTCAAGCACGTTTCGTGTTTTGTTTCACTGTCAAACATCTTCAGTTTGGTTTATAATTTAACCATGAATCGTCTCACAAACGAACAACGCTTGCAAACTATTGAATTTTATTATCAAAATGCGTGCTCTGTTAAGAAAGTTCATCGCGCGCTTCTTCCATTTTATGGTCAGTGTAATCGACCCACTGAAGCGGCTGTTCGGGCTATTGTGACTAAATAAACCACCAACACGCTTACGTAGAGTGCGGACTGAAGAAAATATTGCAGTCGAACGTCCTACCGCAACGTAGAATTTTTGGTGAATGGGCTCTTGGAAGTTGTCCGAAGACCCACTTTCTTACCGAAAAATTGTGTTCGGCGACGAAGCTCATCTTTGGCTCAATGGGTACGTAAATAATCAGAATTGTCGATTTTTAAGTGAATATCAGCCAGAAGCATTGCAAGAGCTACCAATGCATCCAGAAAAAGTCACAGTTTGGTGCGGTTTATGGGCTGGTGGCATCATTGGACCGTACTTCTTCAAAAATGATGCGAATCGTAACGTAACTGTGAATGGAGCGCTACCGTGAGATGATATCCAACTTTTTTTGCCCAAAATGCAAGAGCTTGACTTGCACGACATGTGGTTTCAACAAGACGGTGCCACATGCCACACAGCACGCGCAACAATGGACTTATTGAGAGGCGAGTTCGGTGAACATTTTATTTCACGTTCGGGACCGGTCAATTGGCCGCCTAGATAGTGCGATTTAACGCCTTCCTGGATGACAACATTGAAGCATTTATTCGTGAGATATTGGCCGAAATGTTGGAAAGAGTATGCCAAAATTGGACTAAGCGGATGGACCATTTGAGGCGCAGTCACGGTCAACATTTGCATGAAATAATCTTCAAACATTAAATTATATGAACCGTACTATCGATTCAAATAAAGATTTCATGCATTTTTTAAATTTTATGTGTTTTTTTTTTAAAAAACTTTCTCATAGCTCTTAAAAAATCACCCTTTATTAAAACTGCCCGAATTTTTTTTTTGAAAGGCCCCCAAAACCACCTATATTATTTAGATGGTATTTGAACGATTGGAAATCAACTACTCTAATCTACTCAAAATGGTACAATTCACAAGGTGAGATGAATTCACCATACGAGAGAGCTATTGATGGGAACTTGAGAGCACGTTCCCACTTTGCTACTGAGTGTTTTTCACCATTCAACTGGTACCCAAAAATTTTAATGACTTCACCTGGTATAATTCTTGTTTTTTCGGTTTCAAATTACACTAGTAGGCGTGCTTTTTTGTGCTTTAAATGAGCAGTTTTAATATAAAATACAAGCGTTTAAACGAAAATCGCTAGTGATTTCTTTGGCACCCCCCCGATTTGCTGTAAATCAACTTTGCAATAGTTGAATTAGGTCAAGTTGAATATTTAAATAAATTGAATTTATTATTTTTAGTCATTAATAAATTCATATTTACCGAATAACTAAATAATTACATATATAAACTTCAAATCATTCTAAAAAGTAAAAGTAAAAAAGTGAGTTTACCAACTATTACACTGAGAAAAAAACATTAATCTAAAATCTAGATTGAAAATCTCTTTTTCGAAAATCTTGCAACCTTATAAAAACAAAAAACAATGAGCTTAGAAAATCTCAAACTTATCAACCATTCTCTATTTTTCTGTAAAGCTTCAGTTAAAAAACTTCACGATATATGTATAAAGATTTATTTCGTTAAAAAAAATAATAATAAAACAACCCGCCCTTCATTGGCACTCGAACCACAACTCTTTCGCTTCAATGAAGCTTTTTGGCATCGCAAGCAGCTGGCAGAAATCATAGTCGTGCTGAGTACTTATACTTCGACTGGTGGCGCCTTAAAAGTGCCCCCCGTCGCCGAGTGAGCTGAATGGTCATGCAGTGCGTTCAATCACGCGAGGTAATCAGTTCAAGTCCCAGTACCGGCGGATTAATAATTCACATTTATATAAGATTTTCAAATAGAACAAAATGATTGATTGAATGAAAAGATTGGCCTTGTTCACCAGCATACATCAAACATCATCCATCAAAAAAAGTTAATTGGCTCTTGTTGAACGCTTTGATAAAATTTTAGGGTAAAAATGGTATGCGTGAATGTTGTCGTTTTGATTTTGATCAAAATCACATAAACTAGCAATCATAATTGCCGTTCACATTCGTTCACTTCAACAATCGAACTAGATCCATCGATTTTTTCGTCATCGATTTGTGCTGGTGAACACGGACATTGTTTCATCTTAATTCGAGTTTGGTTGACTAAGATCCAAATTGAGAATATTATCTTGGGTTAAGATTATCTCGTCTTTGTCGAACTCTGTCACTGTTTCTCTTTGATTCAAGATTATAATCTTGATTTTAGATTGATTTTTTTTTCAGTGTAGTCTTAAACTTTCAATCAAGTTAAAAAAATCATCACTCAGACTGGGACTTTATATATTATATATGATGTCAGTAATCGCTTTTATATTTGAAACACTTTGGTAAACGTCAAAGTCGCGGAGATAACTTCAGCTTCTGATCGGGAAATCAAATATATAATAAGACTTGACTATTTCGAGTCTTTGTCGCTAAATATTAAACATTAAGGGCCAATTTCTTATCTTCTACAAAGAGCTATATGTCACATAAACTTACAAATAGCGATAAATGTCTTATGCACATAACGCTATCTGGAGAGAAATCGGCCCTTAATTTGTTAAATTAAAATTTGCTATATTTCAGAATGACTTTAATTGGGTTGACCCGAATCGAAACTTTATGTTCGGAACAGGTTCAGGTTCAACAATAGGGTCAGGGCTTAAACTGGTTTGTCCTGGCTAATACAGAGATTATTTAAAAAAGAAGAAAAAAGCCCAGCCAGCATTTCAAGAAATTTTTGATCATATTCGAGTCTTTTTCGACTCCTCTTACTGATTAAAATAGTCACAAGTGCGCTCGTTTTCCGATCCGAAATGACTCTTTCGTCGGGAGAAAATGGTACCCTAGCCGCGACTCCTCTGAAAGAGTCGTTTGTGACTCTTCCGAAAGAGTCTTTTATGACTCTTCTAAAGGAGTCATTTATGACTCGCCCTTCCGAATCATTTTCGAGTCGTATTACCTATCAGTTTCGACTCGAGACCAAAAACAATCATTATTCAATCACCCGCGCGATCAATTTTCGATTGCTTTACGTTTTGTTAGTCTTATTTCAATGAATCACATTTTAAGCATATGGGTCATTCTTTTATAAACCGAACAGTTAAAAAAATTTTTATTTTTCATTTTAATAAAAAAAAATCCGAAATTAGATCTCGACATGCCCATCATAACGTAATTTGCGGTTTTGCACAAAATTTTTTTGTTAATTTTATAAACAATTTCAAAAATCGTCAAAAACGGAAAAATGGAAAAAAGGGGTTTTTTAAAAACGTGATATCTCAGGTTTGGTTTATCGGACAGGTATCAAATTGATACTGGTGAAAAGTATTTTACTGTAGCTACTCAAATAATAGTTTTATAGATTTTTAAATTATTTAATAATATTAAGTAATTGTTGCTAAAAATTATTTATAATTTTTTCTCAGTGTTAACCACCATGATATAGCTTCTAAGCATAAACAATTTATTGTCCTAAACGTAACTTAAATTTTGGTGTTTTCAAAAAGATGGAGACTTTTATAGTTTAAAAGTTATGAATTTTTGAAGTTATAAACAAATAAAAAGTTGCCCTTAAAGAATGCGTTGCCACTCAGTCAGTTTCAAAGCTCTACGACTGAAACTTGGCAAGTGGGCTTTATATATATCAAGCTTTTCAAAAATGTCAACATCACACAGATCGGACGTCTATTTCATATAGCTGCCATACGAATGCTATGATTAATTGCATTTTGTTGTGGATTAGGGTGACCAGAGTTTTGAAAGTATATTATACCACAACCAAATTCAGCATTTCTATGGCAGCTATATGATATAGATGTCCGATCTGTGTGATGTTGGCAATTTTGAAAAGCTTGATAAATATAAAGCACAATTGCCAAGTTTCAATCACATGACTTTAAAACTGACTGCGTGAGAAATTTTTATTTAAGGGCATCTTTTTATTTGTTTATAACTTCAAAAAAATCTTTTAAACTATAAAAGTCTCCATCTTTTGAAAACACCAAAATTTAAGTTACGTTTAGGACAATAAATTGTTTATGCTTAGAAGCTATATCATGGTGGTTAACACTGAGAAAAATTATAAATAATTTTTAGCAACAATTACTTAATATTATTAAATAATTTAAAAATCTATAAAACTATTATTTGAGTAGCTACAGTAAAATACTTTTCACCAGTATCAATTTGATACCTGTCCGATAAACCAAACCCGAGATATCACGTTTTTAAAAAACCCTTTTTTTTCCATTTTTCCGTTTTTGACGATTTTTGAAATTGTTTATAAAATTACCAAAAAATTTTTTGTGCAAAACCGCAAATTACGTTATGATGGGATGTCGGATCTAATTTCGATTTTTTATTAAAAGAAAAATAAAATTTTTTTAACTGTTCGGTTTATAAAAGAATGACCCATATGCACGATTCATTTTCGAGTCTTCTTTTAATCACCAATCTCTTTTTAATCATCAAGGCGACTCGAAAAAGACTCCTCAAAGTGATTTTGTAGAAACGATCAGCCAAAGGGCTGTTGAGCCATAGGACGGGTCGTAGGTTGCGAACAGTCTTCTTTTGGAGGAGTTGTACGTTTGTATAATTTGGCGGGAAACGGTGAGCTTCAAAAAAGTCTTGTCTGGGCGCCTTGCTCTACTGGTGGGCCTCAAAGAAAGGACCTTAAGCATGGCGGTAAACCATATAAATATCAGCAGGATATCCCTGCAACCGCTGTCGCGAGGCAGATAGACCGGGAGCGTCCAGGTCTGGTTGAGAGAACCCAAAAACACAATACGAAACCCCCACCTAAGATAACCCCACCATGGGGTCCTCACCGAGCTCCTGCTGGTAAGGAAGAATTTGGAAGCGACGCACGTCTCCCGACGAAACGAATACGACTCCTTGCCTCCAAGAGGGCATCCAAAAAATATCGGTACCTTAGAACCCACGAAAATTTTCTTTTTACCGGGAATAGGGCTGCTAGGAGAGTTATAAACTCAGTATGGAGGGCACAATAGATCAGAATTGGTCGCAGTGCGCTATTTCTCCAACAACAAATAACATAATATATAAGACTAGTAGGAAAGCAGCTTTAGAATTTGACACTTATTATGCTCATAGAATTTATGGCCTTACTTAAATCTCTATTAGTTTTTCTAAGACAATTTAAGGAGAGGTCAAAAAACTGAGATCAGATAAAGATCCTACTTTTAATTTTTCCGCTGTGAACCGAAAAACTAATGTAAGATTGCTCAAACCAAGCGAATGCCATGACATGGCTTGAAAAAGTGGAATGTAAGAAAAGTTTAGGCAAAAGCTTCGTTGAGCAGCAAGTCAAGATCCCGAATATATTTAGCAGTGTGCAGAGAAGAAAAACCGAGGCCTTTGTCGACCCTTAATTAAGGACTCAAAAATGAAAGAGAATTCTCAATGGAAAGTCAATAACAAGCTTTGACATGCAAAAATCCAGCCTCGTTTTTTTTTAAATTCCATATTTGTGCACGAAGTTTCATAAGAAAAACGTTATTGGGTTAACTTGTTAAATAAATTTCATGGAAATAATTGTTAAAATTTACGATTTTTTTTTTGCAAATTTGAAAGGTCTTAGCCAACCGGGCCTTCCCAACTTCTGTTGAATTAACACATTTACCGATCTAGTCATGCTATTTGTTTTTTGTTAAATAACTCAGGTTGATGTCACATTTCGGTCTGATTTACAGGTGGCAATTGTCTCAATTGTATTTCTCATTGTGTTCACATTTTATGGCTCACGTATTTAAACTGTTTGTATACTTAACAATTAACGGTAAATCTCGATTCGAGTTGTAACAACACGAGCATCCACAACCGTTATGGCCTGCGTTTGTTTTTGTTTTTCTTTCAGAATTTCCGCATACACGTATCATAATGTGTTTATTATCTCACCTTGGTGACAATGTGAGAGCGAGGAGATGCCTTTTAGTTTGCTACCTGTTGTTGCTGTGGCAGATATTTAAAAAGCCGGAACTTTATATCAAACATAATTGAATGGAATTGAAAGAATACACGTGCCGCTTCTTGTCTTTTGACTGCAATTGAAAAAGAAAAGTGCAACCTTTCGTTCCCCACCAAGTGCTTACATATTTAGATTCAAAATGACATTGTCCATCAACAATAACAAAATTAAGTCGTACTCATTTCAAATGTGAGGCTTAAGAGGGCTGACCCATAACAAAGAGTTATTTCTCAGACGACAGAATTTATACTTTTGCGACTACGAAATCAAATCTTGTTCCAAATCGATTTTAAATTTCCAAAGAAATAAAACACAAAAGTTTTCAATTGGTTTTTTAATGATTGACTTAAGATTACGCTCCTCTTCGATATTAATGAAGGTATCACATGACACATCATAGTTATATTTCTGGTGAGTACCGAAATTTATGTTTGTAAAAATCTTTAAAAACCAAAGACTTAATGGGAAAATTAACTTTTTTTTCCTGCTAAACAAAGGTAAATAAACTTCGGGCCGAATCTTTTTGACAAAACATGGACACAAAATCGCAAAAGTTTTGCAAATGCGAAAATGGTAGCATGGCTAAAAGTTTCAGTTTATTTCGGTATTTTCGGTTCTAAATATGTTGGTTTTTTGAATACCGCTTTAAATAATTTTAAACTATGGCTTCTGTTTCTCTATTTCAATCTTATTGTTTTAATTACGTTCTCCACATAACGACTACACAGAAAAAAAGATCAAATATCAGCCCTATCTTTAATAATATCGAAAAAATATCAATTTTTCATATCAATGTGAAACTATTTGTACCTAAACATATGGACGCTATAATATCACCTTGATATTTTTTTCAGATGAAGGCCGATTTGATACTGAAAATACCCGTATGATACTAAATATCGTGATCTTTTTTTCTGTCTAGCGTTATTTCCAAGTAATAAAATTCGAAATTGTTATATCTTTTAGATTTCATTTTTTTATGGAACACCCCTCGCAGCTTATAATTGTTGTTTTAATATCCATTGTTGCAGTCTAGCTATAATTAAGGTGAGAAATGTTTTAACGACTTTGTTGACAGTTTTCTGGATTTGTTTATCTGTTAGCTTATCCCTTTATGATCTGTCAAGTTAACGTTATTTACTTAAGGCTTTCATTAGACACTCTGCTTTTGCGACTTACCGCTGCTTTCTCTGGGATGACGATGCTTTGGATCGTGTATTTCCAAGAATCCTGGTACAGCTGAACTCGTATTGTCCAACTGTACATCATCTTCGGTGGCATTCACTTTAGTCTGCTGCTCGAAATCGGTGGCATTCACTTTGGTCTCATTGTAGCCCTCAGGACGATGTTCTTCAATCGTATGCGAGGGATCAAATTCGATTTGACCCAATCCCAAACTGTACATTAAATGCTCAAGACCCTGTGAGTAAATGAAATCAAAAAATGTAAAATGTTGTATTTCAAAGGGGAACCCTGAAATGCAAAACAGCTGACAATTGTTAACAATTGAGTGTTGCGTCTGTTAACCTGGTTGATTAATACCTTTTTAAAAGACCTGATTATCATTTTAATCTGCTAAGCATTGTACCATTTTGCACAATCAAATTCAATTTGCACTTTCCCGCACTTTTCACACATTTGCCTTGATTATTCGTCCAGCTTCTGGGTCACGTGTAAAGCGTGGACGCTCGGGAATCTCTCATAGCTAATTGCCTGATTTACTTGTCAACGTAAAAATAAAAATAATTGTATTTACATACGTCCGACAACAATATGTATGGGCAAGGGTTGGTTGGGATATGTCTAATTGCCTTGACAGCGTCTGTCTATGATGGTGGGCGTGTGATTGATGTGGAAGGTTGGAAATTCCTCAATCAAGATCTGATTTGATAAACATAAGAAAGTCATTTTATACACGCGCTTAGACCATTACAATTAACAGAAAATAAAACCCCTCTAAGTATTACGTGCCGCACAATCTCACAATCAGGTTTTTACTTTCATTCAGCAAATTGGGTTTTCTGTGCCAAGTACAAAACTACAACAACAACAACAACGGAGGAATTCAATTGAAATTTAAATAAAACTTTTATAGAACTTCAAGACAAAGTCTCGTTTTGTGGTGACACGCGTACGATTTCAAGTTTTTTCATAGTTAGTATGCTCAAAGCGTTGGCTAGCGCTTAAAAAAAAAAACTCCTATGGTTGAAATCTATTTGGACAAGCGAATACCCCCTTTTCCAAAAAGATATTAAAGTGAGGGGCTGGAAAAACTATCAACGGAAACTATTTTCATACTTCCTGAAGGAAACACTTAGGATACTCTGCTATCAAGATCAATCGGAGGTGTCACAGAAATCTCTTCCAACCCAAATCCAATTCTTTGTTCCACAGAAATCTCTTTCGGTTTTTCAAATCTCTGGTGTTTTGTTAGGAGATGTGCAAAAATTCACCACTCAAACAATTTTGACAAGCAAAATTTATTTTACTGTTAACATATTTTTTTTTTCTGGATAGGTTGCATAAAATATATTGATAAATTATTTAATTAGTTTAAACATTGAAATTTGCGTTTCAATAATTATTAGGAAAAACAACCAAAATGTTAATCTAAACCAACCAAATCAGTGGCGCCGTTTAGCGATTGTGACACTATTTTTATACCTTTGGCGCCAACAAATATTTAAATTTTTAATCTTATTTATGAAGAATATGAATTAAATTTGAACTATAATTTAAAAATGCATCATAAAACATTTATCACAATCAAAAAATTTCAGTTGAACATCAAGATAACCCTAAAAAGAGAGATGCAGCCCTGTTTTTAGCGATGGAACTTTAATTGGAACAGTTTCTGTTCTTACTAGATTTTCAAATAAGAAAATGAAATCTCTTGAAGTTCTGGGACACCGACGGATTTTTTCGAGCGATTTGCAAACCAACCGAGGTCAAAATCTCTAGAGATTTCTGTGACACCCCGAATGAAATGGTTTAAAGATACCCCTAAATCAAAATGGTATGATCATATTAAGTGAGCGTTCACACACAAACTGGAAGGTTGCCATATTTTAAGGTATCAGTTGCAGCCATGAGCACCTGCCAGAGGCAGTGTCAGTTAACTGTTGCCATACTCAGTCTGAGCGGACTGTCTGATGTCTGACATTAAAAAATCTGGCAACCAGCCAGTGTGTGTGAATACACATCTAGCTTTTAACATAGTACAATTTTTCAGATGGCCAGAGCGGGCAAACTAACGAAACGAAACGTTTCTGAATCGTTTCGTTTCTTTCTTTGCACAGAGCGAAATACTAACAAAACCCGAGAAAATGTAACTGTAAAAAAATGAGTTCTGTTCAGTTTGCGTTCGTGAGAGCAAACTAAACGTAAAGCGAAATGCGCTCATCTTGATTTGCGGACAAAGGGAATCGGAACGATATGCAACGAGCGCGAATAGTTCGGAAACGTTTGCTGCTCAATTTGTATACACTTAGTTGTTTTTTTTTTCTGTTGCTTACTTCTTTGTTTCTCTCAGCTTTGTTGTTTTCGTTTGCTTTTATTTTATTTCTTCAATTCAGCAGCTGAAGTAGAAGTTCCGAAACGTTCCAAGGCAGTGCAGCTGTCGGGAGAACAATATTCCAATCGTTTCGTTTGCGCTCTTCGGCAATATAAAGTTAGTGGTTTCGTTTTCCCTGACTATAGTAACAGCTACAAAACATATGAATAGTTTCTTAGCTTTCGCGAACGGTTCGTTAAACGTTTCGTTTGTTTGCCCGCTCTCAAGCAAACGAACAAATGCCTCGTGAGAGAAGAAAAAGCCGAAAGCACGCGCCGTGAGAGAGCAAGCCGCCGAGCGTGCTATTTATAGAATACACGTATTCTCTCTCTCTATGCGTGTGTCGGCTGCGACGCCGACAGAATTATGAGTTCGTATCCCATGGGATAGGCTTTGGCATTTTGGGCACCACTCCTCTAAAGTCTGGAGTTAACCATGAAGAGTCCCCTCAGTAAATTTAGGCCATAATTTCCCTTTGGTTTGCTATGATCGTTATTATTAATCTCAGTCCATTGGTTGGTATCCTTACCGTATTCTTCTCATAATTCTGGTCTTACCGCATTAGAGCTCAGGATAGAGTTGGGTTGTTTATGAGTGAGTGAACAAATATAAGTGAGTCTTGTTCATTGACTCTTGTTCATTTAGTCTTGCTTAGCTGTTCGTTACTTCGAGCTTCTTTATGTCCTGAATATATGGAAACCAAAGACAACTAAGGATTATAATTTATTCAAATGATCGCTAAAGATGGCTATGTCTTGAGAATAGTTTACGAACAAACGAAGTTGTCTGAATTGAAGGGGTGAACGTGTTGAGTGAAAGTAGCACTAGATCTGGACAATCTGACAACATCACATTGATCGCATAAGTTTCCACAGTGAGACGAGAAAACTTATTCAAATTGGTTGTTTCTCAAGAAATTCTAAAACGGAAGTAGGTTTATAATCCAATAAAATGGCTGACGCCCCGACATAGCATCATGCGGGATAAAAAGATTAAGTCCCAAGATAAATAAAAGTATTAAGATATTTAATATATATAGGTAATTTCCCCTTTTCACATTAGGGGACAAGATTAAGTCCCAAGATAAAAAAACGTGTCAAGATATTTAATCATTTTACAATGGCTTATCCTTACTTAACTTGGGATATCTTTTATGTTATCTTCCCAAGATAGGTAGGTTTATAGGGATTTTTGTTGTTTTTAAAAAGCAGTGATTTAAAAAAAAAACCTGTTCAGAAAATAAGTGGCCTTCCAAAATAAGACCAAACCAAAAATGTTAAGCACAAATGTTCTAAAAGTGCTGGAAAGGAGTACAGTGCAACTTAGGTCAACCAACACACGGAAAAGTATTAGTAGTCTTCTGGACGTGAAACTTCTAAAGTGTGCGATAGCTCAATACGCTAGCACTCCATTTCAGACATTGTTCGTTAAGAGCAGAAGGTAGCAGGTTCGATTCCCAGTCAAGACCGAAAACAATTTTCTGTGTTTTTTCGAAAGACTTAAGTGAATCAAGTCGGATGGAGTAAGTGGGTCGTTGAGTTGTTGAAGTTGAATATGGAAGGAGCAAGCAGCACATCCCCATCGCTTTAAAATAATAGAGTCTCTCCCTTCCCTTCCAATCCAATGGGGTGGTATATAATGTTCCCCTGTTCTTCCGAAACCGAATCTGAGGATCCGCTGATAAGCCTTATCCAAAATTAATTAAATTATTTTCCCAATTGAGTTTCACATGTTCTTTCTATCAATTCAAATCAAGTTCTTGAAAAATCTGTATTCCGTTCTCAAAAATTTGTTCTTGAAGAGAGAACCTTGTAAATACTACAAATGAGAAAAATGGTCCATGCTCTGCTCATTTTGAGTCCAATGTTCTCGGTTATTTCACTCTTTTTCTGCTCTGTTCTCTCGAATCGTTTGAACCTGTAGAAATTGTAGCCAACATTTTGACGCTTTTCGAGATTCTTAACTTAAAAAAATTGGCAGAAAAAGTCTCGTGCTGTGGGTAAGTTTGATTGAGAAAAGCCTCAAGCATTGAACAAAAAAACTATTTTTGAAAATTGTACTATTAATTTAATTTCTTTAAAAATCGATAAATACGATGGGATCAGGTGTCTGAAACGTCATAAAGGAAACGTCATATAAGGAAAGTTGAAATGTTGAGAGTCGTTGGCAAAGTCTGCTGATGATTATGAAGCTCACTTCTAACTTTATTATTTCAAAGGACTCAACTACTTTATTAACCATCGATCATTCCAAATTGTTGTCCCTAAGGTTCTAACTCGACAAATTCTAAAACGGAAGTAGTTTTATAATTGCACAATTGATTGACATGAATAGATTGAATCTTGCACATCATTATTTTAAAATACCCCTTCTGCCCTCTGCATAACGAGGTATTGGAAATATTTCATCAACCTGTCACTTAAAATGGATAAAGCGTATGCCGTATTGTGTCGCCCGGCTTTGTATACGCATGAGTAATGTCAATTTGGTCTGGACTCAGCTGGAATAGTTTATGGACACACACGCATTATGTATATGGTCAACGACAGTTGCCTAACATTGTCATCCGATTGCGAAAGTTATATATAGAGTGCAGGCAGGTCTGTCGCATCAGAGCCATCTTCCTCATTAGCTAAGCCTCTTATCAGGCAATCTTTTAATCTAGCATAGATGGAGGATGTTTCCCTCTGCTAATGCTCGACTTTGCCATATTGTATATCACAATGATAAAAAAAAGTAACGCGTATACTCAGAAAGATTTTGTTGATTAAATTTATGACTACAATAAGACGACACACACACACAACACTGCCGCCATGCACGTCTGGCCCATAATATCATTCTGCGTATCTGGAGTGAACATAAAGATTAACTAGTATAGCTCAAGCACTAGAAACCGTCTGCAAGTATTTTGTTTGTTTAGCACCCAGAAAAAATATTTAACTTTCACAATTCAAGCAAATATTGGAGGGCCCCATTGACCAATTTTTTGACAAAAACTCACTAATTTGGTCTTTTCTTTTTTTTTATTGTCATTTAACATTTAACCGCAAAGCCAACGAAGCGTTGACACAGTCATACACATGTACAAGGCTAATAATATTATTGTTTACCTCAAAATTAATGGACTCGCCGTTGCCATATTTTTTAAATATCTGCGCCAAATAACGATTATATTCCGTTGAACCATGGCTACAACACAAAAGTGCAGCCACACATAAAAGCTTGATTATAAATTTTCCAGACATTGCAAGATCTTTATTTGTTATGTTTTTGGCACTTTGAACACTTTTTGTGGTAAAACTTCTTGTTAAACTACACTTCTATCGTCATTTCAAATTGTCTGGAAAAATTGCGGTGCCTCCGTCTACCGAACGACTACGTAGAGCACTGTTACTGATCCCGTTCAACGGTCTACACTTCGCTTTTGTATTCAAAACGATCAGCGAGTAGTAAAATCGTTGCTATCAAACTGCTGCTCTCGCTGCTGTGGTGAGCTTTAAGAAAAGCTTTCCGAAATGCTTTAGCGTATTTGTGTGATTGCGAAGGTGGATTTATTAGTACGCAAAACGCCTTTTAAAATTACCTTCAAAATTTAAATAGTTTTTCATAAGTCTTTCACAGAGGGAAAAAACCGTGAACATTGGACTCAAAACGAGCACAAACGTTACCAAAAACAGTGCATGAACGGGTATTCTCATTTGTAGGAAAATTTTCTCACTTCAAGAATGATTTGAGTTAATATTGTTCCGTTTTCAAGAACATTTAAAACTCAACTGGGAAAAAAATTTGATCGAACTTGGACCAGGTGTGGGCGGATTCCTCGTATTTGGGTGGAATAGAGAACGGGCACACATACCTCTTTTGATTGAAAGTAAAGGTAGGCAAGACTCTTAGAT
The DNA here is from genome assembly GCA_018904235.1 of Lordiphosa stackelbergi. Taxonomy (NCBI): domain Eukaryota; kingdom Metazoa; phylum Arthropoda; class Insecta; order Diptera; family Drosophilidae; genus Lordiphosa; species Lordiphosa stackelbergi. The sequence goes on from JAEIFU010002535.1 coordinate 25,411, forward strand.
ATGCGCTCTGCTGCTTCTACCTCCACCCCCCATATATTCAATAAGAATCAGAATCATCGACGACTCCACCTGACTCCGTTCATTAAAGTTTTTCAGAAAAATACAGAAAAATTTGTTTGAGCTTGACTGGGAAATGAACCCGGTACCTTATGCACTTAACGTATGAAATGACTCGCCAGCACATTCAGCTGTTGTACACTTTTGCAGATTCACGTCTAAAGAGCTACTTATGTTTTGTTGAGCTGACAAGAAAGAGATCAAAAAGAAAGCCAACTCCCTCTCACTTGCTCTCTCTTCTCTCTCTCTTGTACATCACTCTGTTAAAAACCGATTTTGTTTTTGTTTAAAGCAAATATTAACCGATTGAGAACAGCTTTACTTATTTAAGGAACATTTGGAACATTTGTTCTCAAGAATTTTGAGACCATCTTGTTCTTATTTTAAGTTGAAGGCAACTTGTTTTCTGAAAAGATTTTTCCCTCTGTTTTTGTACATCAGTATGTGATTCTTAAAAATGGTAATCAAAAATACAACTATTTTAAAATTAGGAACCTTAGTAGTGCACTATGAGAATTCTATCTTTTTTCAAGAATTTCCATAGCATGGTCTTACGTTTGATTTGACTTTAAGTCGGGATTTACACGGTGAAGCAAACTTCATGAAAGCTTTGGCTTGTAGGGAAGAAGGTGTTGTCGTGACGCTTGCCCCTTTACACCCGTATTTCCTACAAACAAGAGCTTTTTAAAAAACTGCATGAAATTTGCTTCACCGTGTAAAATCCGACTTAGGCAAAGGTGTCCAGAGTCAGCTCATGGCGGCGTTTACACAAATGACAATATTTTTGCCACAAGAAACAGAAACCCGATTATTGCCTGCGTCTGTTCTTTTGGCTGTATAACGCACACGAAATCATTCCTCGCTAACAACAAAATTTACGCTAAAGATTTTTTAAAAGATTTAGCAAAAGACAGAAGAGAAAGAGAAGAGAGAAAACATACGTCGTTGCTTTGCGGAATACAACAACAACGCTGCTTCAAAAGTAACTGTCCTAACCAGTTCTACTATTTTTTTAAGAGAAGATATACCATTTTGAATACATGTGCTAGAAAATCATTTAGAATCCCCACCAACTCTCGAATGAAGTGAAAAAGTCTTATTATCTTGCCTAGTGAAATCTTTTAAAAAATTATATCCCATCGCAAGTAAAAACCGTGTACCTGGTTCTTTGCTACGAGTATGAGCTGTCTTTCTCATATGCATGGCCACATACTTATCTATTGGTTGGCTTAGGAAATCACTCACGGACATAGTTAGGAGCGAAAATAATTTATTTTCCATGAATTATTGGAGCTAGGAAAACTTGACATTACACAATAGTAATGCCATTTAAGACAAATGCATATCTTTAAAAATATGTACAATTTTATTCGGGTCCAACCCATCTTTGTTATGATCGGAATATTACTATTTAAATTACACGAACCAAAAATGGAATTTTCTTAAAAGGGACACTACTTTAGATCCCAAAGGGTGGTCTTCATTAGGATGCCAATATCGTATAGGTATTTTTGTTATGATATGCGGAATTTAGTGACTCTCTTAACTGATTCTATTTAGTAGGAAGAGTCTCCGGTTTTGGACACCCTAGTCTGTTTTTTGACAGATAACAGATGCCGTCAAACTGAGTAATGTCAAACTTGTAGTTTGAAAGTACACATAATCTGAGCCAATACCGAAGTGTAAACACGCATTTGGTTTCTTGCTGTGAGCAAATAAAAAAACCCTGAAAATTTTTCCGAGTTTCTATTTTATTTCAATTTCCACATTGCGTTAAATCGAAGCAAAACATTGAAAAGTGGTGAGTATTATACTTTGGTATTTAGTGCATTAAGTGTACTTTGTGATGTGATATCAAGTTTCAGTGAAATGTTTGTGTCGTGTAAATTTACTGAACAAAATAAAAATGGCTACCATTTCCAAGAATGGACACACTTTTGCACCGGTTGTGGACACCCTCGTTTTTTGTGTTTAAGGCGTGTGTTTGGCCATAAAACTGTCAAATATCGTTGTTTAAGTTAGTGTAACATATTTTAACAGAATTTTTGTAAATTTTTGTGCATTTTCAGCCATGTAAACACCAAAAAAAATCAATTTTAATGGGCTGGTAGCAAGCCCCGTAGAGGCCTCAAGCTACAATATGGGCTTCCTCGAACCACTTTGATCGGATATTTGGAGAAAGTCAGAGCAAATTTTGCAGATATTTCGTCCGAAATGCAGTAGAAGTCGTCACAGAAGCTGATCTTGATAAAGACAATTAGCGTCGTATCATCGTTTCAGCCGATCCCAATATGGGGCGAGAAGAAGAGGTGTCAACCTCCGTGGGAGGTCCACTTCACGAGCGTCTTCGGCTAGCCGCTTATCACTGTTGGATGAAATTGGGCCGGTGCAAGGAACTTCTCCGAAAAATCAATGGAATCGCGGTCGCAAGCCAATGCAAACCACTGTGCTAACTTCTCCGGAAAGTGTCGAGGTTTTGCGCGAGAAAGCCAAGCGTGATTCTGAGTCGCACCAGAAAAAGACCCCCAGAAACGTGGCCGGCCAGGAAAACGACAGGCAACACCACCAGCCAAGCCGTCGGCCAAACGCGGTGCCAAGAAAAAAGCGTCTTCGTCATCGGAAGAAGACGAAGATGTCGACTTCTGTTTGATTTGTTTGGCGCTCTTGCCAAAAAAAAACTGACCGCTGCAAATTTGATCCATTGCGATGTTTGCGATCGTCCTGTGCATTTGAAGTGCGCTGGCATGACGGCCATCTATTTCACATGCATAAATTGCATTTTGAAATAATTTTTTACATTTTGCCACTGAGGACATCATTTTTTGATTTTTTTGCCACTGAAGGCCACTAAAGGCGTCTTAAATAAAAAAACGTTTTTTTTCATAAATTCGTGGCCATTTTACTTCATATTTCATATCGATTTTACAGGGGTGACCATAACCGGGTACAAAAAAATGTTGGCCAAAAATCATCACTTCATATACATGGCTGCAAATTTTTTTCCATTTGTCTATAACTAGGTTACTGCAGAGGAGAATTATAGGAGAATCTAGAGTCTCTAGCTTTACAATGATGTTCGTATCACCGCATAATATTGACTTGGAAAAAGGTTATTAGTGAAAATCGCAAGTATGTATGTCCACAACCGTAGACTCTCCCCTATTAAAGAAACGATAGGTGTTAAAAGTGTTTAGTAAGGATAGCAATATATTCGGAATAATCTGGCTATTCGTTAGTCAGCTAATGTTTGTAGTGGGAAATTGAGTAAATACGAATACGAAAACGCTTGGAAAATCCGTCGGTGTCAAAGAACTTTAAGAGGTTTCATTTTCTTATTTGAAGTTTTAGTTAGAAGGTTTGTGGACAAGGTAATGGTGAAACTCTCACAATAAAAATTTTCAATATTTTACTTATGACTTAATTTGATGTTTTATTGTGTGTTATAATTTTGCCCAGAAGTTTTAACGCATTTAAGAAATTATCTCCGACCATATGAAGTATATATATTCTCGCTTCTCGTTTTTGATTTTGTTAATTGTTGTTCAAAGTCATATTCTCCAAAAATATTTTCACTCCAGTCATGAAGTACAACTTGGCAATCCTTAGCCCGTTTGTTTGTTACATAGATAAATGGCGCCAGCTGAGGTTAAGTGGCAAGTTGGCTTTGGTTGATACGGCATCCTTCGGTTGGTTTTTGCGAACAATTATTGAAAGGCAAATTGTATTGTATAAAAACAAATTATAAATATAAATAATAAATAAAATATAAATAATGTTTTTTACATTTACAAAATTAATTTTGCTTATCAAAATTAAATTAATTAATAAATGTTCTAACAAAAATGCAAGAGAAATGGATTTCTGGGACACCGTGAATAGGTTTTGGGTTGAAATTTGGTTGGTTCCACTTTCAATACAGAAAATCTCCTTTTTCGAGTAAAATTTTATTCCTGATACTGGAATAACTGAGAATTTGTTAATGGAATCTTTATATAACTTTAATGAGATAAAATAGACTTCGAAAATTTTCTTCTTTAGCTTTTATTTTATTAGATTTTTATGATTCTTATACAACAAAATTCGATTTATGATATGATACCTAAGTTCAATTTTATATAATGAATTTTATATTCCTATAAATGTCTTTTTTTTTTTTTTTTTTGTATGGGAGGAACTATTTTTCTTGTTTTTTTTTCTTTCTATTTTTGTTTAGAAAAATATACAAAATATATAATATTATTCAGAATTACAAATTTGAATTATTTACAATAGCATATTGTGCGATCTAGATTTACTTATAAATTTATTCAGACTTAAACTAACTAAACCAACAAAGAAAAGATGCTCTCCGGTAAGGCACTTTCGAATTCTTAATCAAATTTCTCTTGATTTGGCATACAAAGGAAGAACTTGGAACACCACAAGTTGATGGATTGGGAAGTGTCGGTTAACCATTTGACGGGATGATGTATGGTCAAATAATACACGGGTATGCCCGACAGTATTATCAGTGTGCCAATGCCCACTTCCATGGGTGATTGTGAGCAAGACGAGATCACCAGAAAGAGGCAGACAATGAGATATATAATGGGCAGTGCTAGATTAACACGTATGGGTCGCTCCGTCTTGGGTTGCTTATATCGTAACCACAAAAGTCCAGCCACAGAGATGAGCGTAAACAGGGCCTCCACATAGCTAACATAATTGATCAGCACATACATATCGTTGATGAAGAGCAAAAGCAGTGTTATGGCACCCTGTAAAAATGGGAGAAATAGGACTTTAAAACATAAATCTCACGGAAAAGAATCCTTTCGAAACCTACCAAGAATATTAATGAGGGCACTGGCGTCAGGCAGCTGACATTAATCAATGAGATGGCCGCTGGCAAATGTCCATTTCTTGCACCCACAAAGAACAAACGCGAGGAGGCGAATATGGCTCCGTTCAGTGAGCCAAATGTGGAGCAAGCCACCGCCAAAGGCATTATCCAAGAGAAATAGCCCAACATTTTATCACCAAATGTCACAGCCACCGCATCGGATGATAGAATCTCATCCGTTGACAATACCGAAAAGTAGGCTATGTTTGTGATCATATAAATAATGGTTACCACCGGCATGGAAATGCAAATAGCTTTGGGTAAATTTCTATACGGATCCTTCAATTCTTCGGTGACAAAATTCAAATAGTTCCATCCCGAATAAGAGAATAGGCCGCTGTAGAAAGCCAAGGCTATAAATCCTGGTGACGCCAGTCCACCATCGAAGGGCTTTTCCCAATGTTCGGTATTTCCATCAAATAAATACCAAACACCAGCACCGACTATCACCAGCAGGGCAACCACTTTAGTGCCCGTGAATATATCCGTAACTCGAGTCACCCATCTGACGTTATAGCAATTGATCACTGTTAAGATACCTGAAATGTAAATGTATGTGTTAAGATACCTTCAATTTGTAAACAAGTTTTACATACATATCATGGCAGCCGCCAGCAGCTGTACTGCCCCAACGGGTGCTTCACAGGAGGGCCAAAAAGGCTTTAACAAATACTGAGCAAATGTCATTGCGGTGATGGCATTACCCGTGGGCACCAGAATCAGCAAGGCTACCCAGAGATATAAAAATGCCGGCAATGGTCCAAATGCAGTGCCAATATAAGCATAATCACCACCAGATTTCGGTATCATGGTGCTTTAAGGAAAGCATAATTTTCCCAATACACAAAAAGGTGATCTAACATTAGCTGAGAACTATAGAGGAATACCGTGCCTAAATTCAACCATGTAGCTTTTCACCTCTATCTTGCTGAAACGGCTTACAAACTGGGTATCTGTAAATAGTATCCTCAGCGAATTCCAGTTTGGTTTCCGCCGTGGATACTCCACAGTCGATAGTGTGTTCGTGCTCTCAGGGATAGCCCAATCCTACCTAGACAGGAAAAGAAAACTCTATATTTGCTTTATCGATTTTAAGGCTGCATTTGACACGATAAATCGTCATAGCTTATATTTAAAGCTAAGTCATTTGGGAGTATCGACGAAATTCCCATGATTCCCCTGAAATGCTCCAGAGCATGATAAATGAGCTATACGACTACTGTAAACTGTGGAGTCTACAGATAAACGTGCAGAAGACAAAGGTACTGGTTATAAAAGACGGCCGTGGTCGAACGCCTAAAGCCGATAAATGGTTTTTAAATGATGCCGAGCTGGAGACTGTAACTAGGTTTAAATACCTGGGTGTCACTCTAACAGGAAACATGAATTTTAGGCCTCACCTCCAAGAGAAATTACTGGACTCGAAGAAAGCGATAAACTGCTCATGGAAAAACTTTTTTGGGAAACCGCTTATCCTGGCAAGCACAAAATTTCGACTGTTTGAAGCTGCGGTTAGGTCTGTGATGTGCTATGCGTCGCAACTATGGGGATGTACCCAGTATGAAGAAGTTGAGCGACTTCAAAGGATGTTTGTTAAACGGATCATTAAACTGCCAAACACAACTCCGAATTACGCCATCCACTTGGAAACCGGCCTGCCAATTCTGCACCTGTACTGTCTTCAAACGCACTTCAAATACATCCGTAAGATCATTGATATGCCCTGCGAAAGACTGCCCAGAATTGTAGCAGACATGATTTTAGCTAGCAAAAAGCAAGTATTCGAGAAATGGCAAGCCACAGCTTCTACTTGCAATGTCGATATCAACCTTGATTGTCCTGAGTCTTGGGAAGCCTCACATAAGCTGAAAATTTCAAATATCTGGCGTCCCTAAGTGAGTCAAGAACAATTTACAAAAGCTTGAACCACAACCTTGGAACTCTGAACTACTTTCAAGACCACTTTGGCATCAAAACGATCTCCACTATATGCCGTGCTCGTTGCGAGATGCTAAATCTGAATTACAGGCCGCACGTAAGCTCCATCAATACTGACTGTACACTCTGCAACCTCCGTGTAACTGAGAATGTTGCGCATTTGATCGGGGTTTGTCCAATCTTGGGAGAGCTACGGAGTTTGTACCTCAACAAACCTGCACTATCGGAAACCGAGATTGTAAGCTGGTTGAATGGAGAGAACTGGGAGATACTGTCTTCGTTTTTGCAACATGCCCTGAAATATCGCCTTGCTATCTTAACCGAATACTTATAACTAGTCAATAACCGAAATGTCACTTCTTGCCGTTAAATTTGTTTTTAAAATTTTGTTTTTAAATTTGCAACTCGGATTTTCTTCCATCCATAGTTTTATATTGTCAGTGTGCTGTCTAAAAATTAAGAAAAATGTACTATAGTTTATTACGATAAGTTATGGCTGATGGTTTAAAACCAAGCCTCTGTTTTTCAAAATAAAATACTACTACTACTAGATAAATAATGTTATCTTTTTATCAAAGCGAAGGTATTCTTACCACAAGAATTAGAAGGCTGATAAGCCGCTCTGCCATTGTCTAAAGGGCTACTGCTTTTACTACAACTGGGTTACAGTAGCCAGATGATTTTATCTTGTGTCGATAATTATAATTATTTTGACTTATCTTTGTTTCTAAAAAATAAACTCAAAATAAAATGGAGAATTATTTTGGATCAAATTATTTTTTTTTTTTTTTTTAAAAATTTTTTAACAACTACTGAGACATATTGAACGACCCTCGTATAACAACTTTGTTTATTATTACAATAAATATGTTTGTTTAAGTACTCTTAAAACCTATTTTAACACAAAAGACTTTTATTCATTTTTTTCGTGTAGTTCTTACAATTCAGATACCTGAATAATTCACACACAAATAGTATGTACTTATGTGTGTGTGCTTACTTTATTTACCTAATTTCCATTTAAGTAATGAAAGTCTACCAAGTTTTCAAGTTTAAGAAACTGGTTCCTCTCCAAAAACATGCATGCTGGCCCACATTCACCTGTTTAAACAAATGACGTATCAAGTCAAATGACAAAAATGTAAAATATTGAATATAGAATTTGTATATTAAAAAGTCTGCTGCTCATACTAGTAAGACATTTAAATAGCACACAACATAATAATTTCAATACCTTTAGTCTGAGCAATTTTAATGATTTTATTTAACTCATCACGAGGAGGTGGCAGTCGATTTGAGACTAGACATCAGGTGGAAATGTTCATTCGAGAACTTTACAAAATTTTAGTGGTAAAGTGAGTCTTTACGCAAACCCATGTATAACACTAGTTTACAAAAAAAAAAAATAAATGACCCATTTCCACTGAAATATTTTTTTTTAGCTATAGCTTGGAACGGTGATCTCAAAAATCGATTTCAAAAATTTTTCCATGGCTCCGTTTTTGAGATATGAATTTTTTAATTTTTCTGGTAGGTTCTCTTACATTCAAAGCCATATCTCACTTTGTAATTGTTAGATAGAGTCATACAAGATACGAATCGAAAGCTTTATAAGCTGTCAATAATCGCGTAGAACATTGTTTCTCAAATCGGTTGAGTAGTTTGAATTCAACGACCAAGAATATTTCAAAAAATTGATTTTTTTGCTTAAAAATTCAAGATTTAAACGCATAGGAAAAATATAAATAAATCCAAATAAATTATTTTTATTTTTTCTACTTAAGAGTCGCACTTCTACGAAGAAAACCAGATATCGATTATCAAGATCTATGAACAAACACAGGGGCTGTGAGCAATTTAGTGCAAAAAAATGTGGTATTTTCGTGATTATTTAAAAATAAATTTTCGTTTGCTTCGACTTTTGTTCCGTTCTTGATTATTATTTTTGTTCTGACTTTTCGCTCACTTCATAAATTGACCAAAAGATGAAGAAAAACAGAAAAAAATTTTTTGGTGAACTCACTAAATACTCAAATTTGACTGTTAGTTTCTCTGCTCAATTTGATATATCTACGGTACGTGAGACATGATTTTCCTCACCAATACCTTGTTGTGTTCGTTAAAGTGGGATTCTTAAGTAGAAATAATAAAAATATTTTTTTTTTGATTTTCTTATATTTTTCTATGCGTTTAAATCTTGAATTTTCAAGCAAAAAATCCATTTTTTGAAATATTCTTGATCGTTGAATTCAAACTACTAAGCCGATTTGAAAACAATGTTCTACGCGATTATTGCCAGCTTATAAAGCTTTCGATTCGTATCTTGTATGACTCTATCTAACAATTACGAAGTGAGATATGGCTTTGAATGTAAGAGAACCTACCAGAAAAATAAAAAAATTCATATCTCAAAAACGGAGCCATGGAAAAATTTTTGAAATCGATTTTTGAGATCAGCATTCCAAACTACACTAAAATAGAGTTTCAGTAGAAATGGGTCTTTTTGGCTGTAAACTAGTGTAATTATTTATACATTGCAAGTCTAAAAAATCTCCTTTACATACTAAACATCATAAAACTATAGTAAAACATAAAGTTTTCTTCCTTTTTATACCCTTGCAAAGGTAGTTATATTCTCAGAGTTTTGCAACGCATGAAATATTCATTTCCGACCCTATAAACTATATATATTCTTGATCAGGGCGACGTGCTAAGTCGATTGTGCTAATAGTAAAATCTACTGAAGAAATTTGTAAGCTTAACGTATTTATTTAAGACTTGTTTTGTTGTTGCATTTAAAACTGTACTCTTAGTAAAATTAACTACAAATATTTTGTAAAATTTTTCTTTGTATTAATAAGTTACTACAGTAACTTTACCATAGAATTAGTAACTCTGACGTAATTTTTTCATCTCATACTTTGTTTTTGCAGCAATTAACTGTACCAACAAGTTAATCTAACCGCACATAATGGTAAACCTTTTTCGAATGTATTTGATGCACAGAATTACTGTTCCGACGGCAAATCTAACCGTGAAAATTGTTGACTTATTTAAGTTGGTCTTTTATAGAGCACTTCAACGGAATTTGAACTTGAGAATTCCTTCTCATTTATATTCAAGAAATTTTTCGTGCATATGTTTAGGCAGATTTAATACAAGTAATATGTTAGAGGCGTCGCTTTAAACGCGCGCGTAGCGTAACTGGGAAAAGACGTGCTTCAATCCTTTTGAGACCAATGGCCCCGAGTTGGAATCCCCCACAGAGTAAGTAAAAATTTTTCAAATTTAATAAATATTTGTTTAATTCGAACAATTGTTTCAGAACCAAATTTGGTGGGTGGGGGAGTAGTGGGGTTGCCTCTTCTGCTCTGGGATGAGCTCAAGTAGATTGCCAACTTGTGACAGCTAAAATAGTATCCCGCCCTACTATTCTACAGTTGTGTAACAGCTGTCAAAATACCAATTGTATGGCAAAATTACTGTGAACTCAGTAAGAAAAGTACTTACTGTAAACATCGGTAAATATTACTAATTATGTCGGTTGGTGCATTTTAAATGAGATTTTCGGTTAATCCGCTTACTATATCAATAGTTAGTCTTACGTAAAGGTTTTACGTGCAAAGTTACTCTACAATTTGGTTATCTTTACCAACTTTGTGGGTTGGGTTTTCCAACCCACAATATTGGTTAAATATATCCACAGATTTCTTTGTGTGTAGGAACTATCGGTCAAAAAGAGGGTTTTAGTGAGAAAAACTTTTTTGTTTTTATTGTCAACGTCTCCCAACTCAGCGACTATTAATATTATATGCTTTCACACAGATTCGGAAGTTTTGGTCAAAATCGGGTGACTATATCCTATAACTTCCACAGAAACTATCGGTCGGAAAATAGGTTTTAGAATAGGATTTAATGCTGCGTTCTTAAACTCTGACATATTAAAACATTTGGAAAGGGAGTAAAAACTTCGCCAAACAATCGAAGTTAGGTTTTGTAAGAAGACATTATCTTGAAATCGGTTTCGATTTTGACCAAGCAATACAGAGCCTCGTTTTGCTTAGATAAGGGAAACAACCCCTAAGAACAAACAAACAAGATTCGAAATAAATATATAGCTGCAATTTATGGTAAAAAGTAAAAATTGTAAATTTCTTTATTCATGTTTTATTAAACCAAAAAAAACGAGAAAGGCAAAGCTAACTTCGTCTATACCGAAGTTTTGATACACTTGAAATAGCTTGTCACAACGGTTAGCGACTTCGACCAAACTTCGCAAATCATCTTAAAAACATGACATATTACCCATGATCGTGTTCGAGAGCGATAATATTGAGAACAAACCAGTGTTTCTCACAGTGGCGTAGCGTGTGGTTATGCCGCCCGGGGCGGAAGTCGACTTTGCCGCCCCCTCCCTCTTGAATCGTTCTACATTATAAACTTCTTTCTAAAATTAAGTTATTCTTATTCTTTGTATAAAAACTTCTCTGTAACATAAAGGGACGTACGCAGGATTTTAATTGGGGATGACAAAAATTTAAATTGTTCGAGGGGTATTATTTTGCTGAAGTTGCTATCATAGAAATTGTAAATTATTATTTGGAAAAATTTTTTAACTGTTTGATATATAAGAAGAATGCGCCGCAGGCGAAAATTTTTTTCGCAAATGCCGCAGAATCGTTTTTACATACCTCCCCTTAACCAAAATTTAAATAAAAATTGACTTCGATGGACCGAAACAAAAATTATTTCGAGGTCGAACATAGTTTTCTGGTTTGATATCAAATTCGTTTCGAATTAGCTTTCATTGTAGTCTGCCTGCAGAGGTTTTAACTGGTGGCTGATATTATTGGACGAGTTGGACTACGTTTTTTGGAAACATAACATAACCTAAACTGTGGAAGTCAATCCGTTCGATTTCAGTGGCAAAAATGCTTAAGTTTAGAAAGAGAACATGAGATGGTCCTGCTCATTGTACGCCATTATGACCTTAGAAATCGAAAGTAGTCCACTATGGTATTGTAAACCCCAAAAATTCGGAAAATATCGCGAAAACGATAGACCGCGAACTATGACGATTTAACGTGAAAATATTATTCGGTGTTTGTTAATTGTTCTTTTATAATTGACACTATAAATTTGTGTTTTTTCCATGAAACAAAGGATTAAATAACTCATGTATTGATTAAAAGGTATATCTGAAAACAACTTTCTGATTTTGCTCAAAGGTAGAAATTTTTGGTTTTTAATATGGAAAATGTGGTAATTTTTTAATTATTGTTCAGTTGACACAACTTTTGTTTCATAAGATATTTTCAAAGCATACTACAAATCTGCGGCGCCCTCCCTGTATACGCCCTTGATAACATAATCAATATATTGGAAGGGCTTGATAGGAAGAAGCAGGATGAAATAGTGGAATATATGGAATCCCCAACATCTTTGATTTAGTCAAACACAAGGTCTAAAAACTGTAGCATTTTTGACTCCGTCCATTGTAGACCACTGATCTTTAATCCCTTTAAACAGACTCGTAAGCTTTCAAAAATGCACTCAAGAAAAATTTATTTTTTTACTAGATCTTGAAGTGCAGAATTTTGCAACGTTCCCCATGTTGACATAACAGCAGATTCTAAATAACCTTCAGGAATACCACTAAGTATTAATTAAAGAGAATAATCAATATATATTTTGTAATTAATTTGCCGCCCCAAAAACTTGCAGCCCCTGAAACTCGGCGCCACCAGAAATTGCCGCCCCTAAAAATTTGCCGCCCGGGGCGGGCCGCCCCCCGCCCCCCCCCTCGCTACGCCACTGGAGAAGACAAACTGTAATTTTAATTCTATATAATTATAAAATATTAATTTTAATATTAGGTATAATATAATATATTGTGGCCTTGTGTGGCCCAGCGGTTAGTGCGATGGACTGCTGGGCGGGAGGTCGCGGGTTCGATCCCGCCCCGGAACATCTAAGAAAAAAAATTTTTCTTTGTTTAGAACAAATAGATTTTACACGTACGATCACCTTCACCAGCTGTTGGCGCCAGCTGTGAAGTAATTTAGCCATGAAAAAGCAAATTTTCAAACTTTGACGTTCGGATTCGGCTTTAAACTGTAGGTACATTTAATACATTTATTAATGTGATTAAGGAATACTGAGAGCATCTCACGAATCAGAATTTTATAGATATCCAAGAAACATCCATTCGGGATATAATTATTTGGTCGATTTTAAAATTAATAAAAAGCAAACCCCGAATTAAAAGTCTAGCTAGCAGCTAGCAAATTTATTGAATCACTAAGCCAGAAATGGCACAAAATCCAAGGCCACTCAGTCGTTATTTACATTTTTTGACAACTTTCGATGAAGTTTCGCCACCAAGTCGTTTCGATACACCAGATTACAACTCTGAGTCGGTTCGATACACCAGATTACAACTCTGAGTCATTGAAACAAGGCCGACAAAGCTAATCACTTTGTATACAATACATCATGAGTAATAATTCCAAAAATATTAATTTCAACCCAATTTGCCTCAATTTATAAAGCAACAAAGAGCGAATTACTAAACTTATTATTAAAATGATTAATTCTTAAATTTTAAGAAATTTTGGTCACGCCTTTACTCCCATTGCTCTAAGAGTTACTTTTAGGCAACTGGCTCCATTCTGTAGTGTTTCCGAGGAGTCAGCTTGAGCACTAACAAAATGCACGCAGTGTTTGGGACCGAGATTTGCTGCAATAACAAAATACAGGCAATATGTAGATTTCTACTTTACTGGAGACTCGCTTTCAGTTGTTTTTGTTGGACTTATCCGAACCTCAAGTTTTGTATTAAATTTTTCCCACCGCTGACTTATATTATTTTAAATCGACATAATTATGCATTTGTTAATATTAGAAGGTCGGTAGTACCAACAAATATGCTCATAGCCTAAAACATAGAATTTGGGGCCAATTTTTATAAAAAGCTCTTCCAAAAATATAATAATTGCTCCAGGAATTAATCCCGAAACGAATTATGCTTCCGTTACTGGTTGTGGTAGGTTCCGAAATGAGAGTTTCGGTTTTCAGTTCCGATACGTGTAGGTACGGAAAAACGATTCTGTTTGATTCCCTGCAAAAAAATGTTCGTCACAGCATTGCCATTTAAAAGTATTAGCTTATCTATCGGAAGCATTTAAGGTTCCAATTGTAAAATTAAATGGATTTCGGTTTTTCTTTAAAATTACCACATAGGTTCCGTTTTTGTTTAAAGGTTCCGGTTTCGGTATTATTTCCTGATTACTTCCGTTTTCCAAGATTTGATAAATTCATTAAAATGAGTTCTGCTGTGTAACTATTTACTTAATTTGTTTATTAAATAAAAGAGATATTGATAGTGATACCGAGACTATGTTTTTGGAATGAAAGAATTTTTTGAAATTTGAATTAGTTCAATTTTTCAAAACCACTTCTTAAAACATGTGCTAAAAGTGAATCTAATCCCAGTTGTATTAAATCTATACAACTTCTCCTCACCCTCCCTCGTTTTCATTGATCTTTTGTGTTTTGCGCATCTTTAGCTTATGCTAATTTCCATATTTGAAATGTGTTTCCGGTTTTGTTTAGTAGCAATTGGTTCAAGTATGCTCAAGCATTATCACTAAAATTTCTATGAAAGCTTGGGAAAAAAGTACCTACATTTGTTATGTATGTATGTATGTAAAGCGGTTTCGTGTCTACACTTGAAAACAGAAATTCATTTTCAACTTTTTATATGTTTCTTTTTGTAATTTGGCGGACTTGACCTCTTGGAGAAATTTTGAACACAATCAGCAGATTCAGATTTGCTTAAACAACAGGTGTAAGTTCTGTGTAAGCATATGGGAAAAATGCGGCCATCAGCCGTATAAGGTCGTGGGAGCTTATCTACATTCATATTACTCACCCAATTCGGCGTAGCATAGAGCACCCACCATGCTTAGCACTCCACATAGCACCCAAACGATGAGTGATTGTCCTATGGAGCCGGAAAATCGAAGCACACCCTTGGGACTGACAAAAATGCCGGAACCCACAATAACGCCAACGATAATGGCCACACCATCCAGCAAACCAATTTGTTTTTTAAGTTTAACCCCCGAACTTTGACTGGAAGTATTCGAGGAGGAACTGTTTGAGCGAGCACGCGGTTTGGCTGTTGCCTCGGCGTTGGCAGGCAACTCGAAAACTTGGCGCGGTATTAGAGAGTCACTAGCCTGAACTCGCGCCATTTTGAAGGGAATTTTGGTTTAAAAAGGATTTAGTTTTAAATTTGATAATTAATATATTTTTTTGGGAAACTCCAACAAATTCATAGCTTTTATCGTTGAAACTTTTTGTTTTATCAGTAAATGACGCCGCTCCGTTGCCAGCGTGGATCTTATTGTGGAACAACGTTTCAAATACAATTTTTGTTTTATTTGCTCTTTACTTTGTGCTGAGGCCACATGCTTTTGTTTTTGTGTTTTTGTTGTGTACTTCACTTCACTTCATTATCATTAAGACACGTGGTTTTTTTTTGCGGTTGTTGTGTTTAAACAGTTCGCTTTAGAGGAAGAGACATGATAATTTTATATATTTTTTACAAAAATTTTTGAAAAGTTCATTGAGTTGTACGTCCGCTCGGTCCACGCGCTGAATTCAAACTAAGTTTTAAATACAAATTGTACTCCCCTTTATGGTGCGTTGTTTGCTGCGGCTGTTTTTTGCCTTTGCCTGCTGTACGTTTAACTTTGGCTTTGCATTTGTGTTTTGCGTTTGCTCTTTGACTCTCTTTGGAACTCTTTTTAGACAGTGTGTCTGTCGGTCTTGCTTTACCTGAAGTTACCCGAGTTGTACCTGTTCAAGCCAAATAACAAGACGATGCCAACGTTTTCATTAGTCTTAAGACCAAACGCATGATGCAAGAATCAGCAAACATTTCAGTAGGCAAACTTTCTGCTTTCCCACAGCCAACTACAACAACCCCCGTCTGAAGTAAGTTGTTTTGTTGTACCCAAATGAAGACTATCACAACTGGAAACGTACAACAAGCACGTGTGTGTCGTCATTTTTAGACTTAAGAGAAATAACTCACTATTTAGCTCTCTTGAGTTCTCAAACTGATAGTGGGGTAAAGCTCTTTCTTTAACATAAAATATGCAAAGAAGCGAGCTCTAATCTATTAGTCATTGACCTTAAGATTATCAAATCATTTAATAAAATTTCAAATGGAAAAGCACACTGAACATTATTTGATCGAAATTGAAAATGAGAACTGACCTTGGCTGAAAATACCTGGGATTTAGTCAAACTTCATCAGACATTTTAATTGATTAAACAATGGCACACGACAAAATGTGTTAAGCCATAAAATGAAAGCCATACGAATGGGATGGGAAATTAGCTAAATACTCCATATTCTTGATATCTACGCTGTGGGTGTATTAGTTGGCACCAAAATATTACCAAACCGATCAAGAATCGAACCCCTACAGTTAATTGTACAGTTTCTAAAATAAAAGATGATAACGTGTCACGCTCAATTGGCCAACCAAATTTCAACCCAAAACTCTCTTTCGGTTTGTTTCAAAATTCTCATATTCGGGGGTGTCACAGAAATCTCTAGAGATTTTGGCCTCGGTTGGTTTGCAAAACGCTCGAAAAATCCGTCGGTGTCCCAGAACTTCCAGAGATTTCGTTTTCTTATATGAAAATCGAGTTGGAAAGTTTGTGTCCATGCTAATGGTCCATTTCTATCCAATCTGTTAACAGGGTTGCCCTTTCTAGCAAAGAAAATTTCCCATCTTCTAGTTATGAGTTAATTTGATGTTTTAATTGTTTGATTGAGTTATACATATGTTTTATGATGCATTTTTAAATTATAATACAAATTTCAGTCATATTCTCCAAAAATAAGTTGCAACCAGTCATATTCTCCAAAAATAAGTTGCAAAATTTAAAATAAAAAATTAAATATTTTTG
>JAEIFU010002536.1:0-42253 GCA_018904235.1 Lordiphosa stackelbergi
GTCAAATTTTGAGCAAGAAACCACGTGACTATATATATTAACTTATCTCCGATATCATCTTACTATTCCAATAATATCAAAAAAAAACACCGAAGCCCATTGGTTTGAAGTATTGTATATTATCTCTATAAATAATAAAAGAGGTCCTGATTTGACTGATCGATTCACAGACCGTCTGATTGGCAATCATCGCACAGCCCAACGGTAAGAGTTAGAATTTCGGAAATTTTGACAGAGTTTCTTTGTTAGTGGTGAAAGTGCGTAATTAAGACGGGGTTTCGGAAAATTCTACCCGGAAAAGTCGTGGAAAAGCGTCGGAAGAGACTGTAAGGGGAAAAATGTTACTTTTCATCCGGATGACTTGAAACTTGGTTTGCATGCAAAATACGCCCGAAACCTAAAAATGTCATTTTGCCATGTCGGGAAATCGTCAGGCGTGAAAATGCCCGAAAATTCTAAATGCAAAATAGCTTATTTTCATCCGATTGGCTTGAAAACTCGGTTTGTGGGATAGAATATAAAATATTTCGAAATGTGATTTTTCGAAGTTGAAAATTTGACCTGACGGTCGGAAATTCCCGAAAATTCTGAATAAAAATAACTATTTTTCATCCGATTGGCTTCAAACTCGGTTTGTAAGGACACAATACGAAATAAATTGAAATGTGATTTTCTGATGTTGGTACCACCCAACGGTCGGAAAAATTTCCCCCCAAAATTCAGCATGAAAAACATTTTTCACCCGATTGGCTTGAAACTCGGTTTGTTAGGGACAGAATTCGACATAATTTGAACTGTGATTTTGCCATGTGGAAAATTCGAGTTGGTGTGAAAATGCCCGGAAAATTTCACATAGCAAAATATCTGTTTTTCATCCGATTAATTGAAAACCGGTCCGTAAGGTCAAAATAAGAAATTCATTTGTTTTTCAATTTCCCATGATATTGGCAGGATGTGGGTGGGATGCAGTGGGAAGTGGATGGGATGTGGGCGGGAGGGGGGAAGGAATGGGTGGGATGTGGTGGGAATGTATGGTTTGTGGGCGGGAAGTGGGCGGGAGGTGGGAGGGATGTGGGTGGGAATTGGGCGGGAGGTGGTAGGGATGTGGGTGGGATGTGGGGTGGAGTTTGATGGGGAACCCCACTTTCAGCAAAGTTCGATTTTTGGGTTATACGGGGGTATTATTAAATGTTTGGTATGGTTGAGGTGCAGCGGAGCGCTTCGGTTATTGCCAACGATAAGACATTATGACAACAAGGTAGAAAAACCGAATAGTTGGAATTTCCTGTAAGGTTCCTAGTGATCGGACACCGCACCGGAACGGGCAAAAGCTAAATTATTTCACGTCGCTATTAGCTCCTTAGTGTTCTACCATCGAAAACTGGTTACAAAGAGCTGACGAAAAAGAAACAAATTATACCGCGGAAAGAAAGAATTTTAGATTGGCTTCTGCTTTTATCTGTTATAAAGTAATGATAATTGAATGGATCTCATAACCCTTCTAACCCGCGCAACTCAGCATTTTATTTACCAAAACCCTAGACGCATAGATATTACAACAAACATGCGCTACATCGCGCTGATCGAAGACATAAAACAAAAAATAAAAATGTTAGTTGTACCCTTTTCGTTATTTTTGCTGCCCACCGCTATTTTGAATGATGAACCATTTAGAAAGTCAAATGAAGAAAATAGTTTCAATATCTGTATCAAGGACATGGCATAAAAATAACCGAACATTGGGCCATATTAGTTTTTGTTTTGAGGTAATCTAGCCAACTATAAAGGAAATTTCGAAATCGCAAACTTTAGACCGCACCTATTCCTATCGGGCTAGACCCTTTAGAGAATAGTTTCAATTTCTGTGAAAATTTGGTATTAAAAGACATTCGGAAAAATTAAACTTCTATTCCACCCCTCTGATTTCAACAATAATAACAAGTAAGGAAATGGATCAAGTAGCAGCAGAAACCACTTCACCATTTAACTTGACTTCACTAAATGTAGGATGCCTAAAAGTTACAAACAAAATTGTGAGAGATATAACGATTATTCTAAATTGCGCGACGGCAGGGGGGCATTGCAAAATTGGAAAATAAACTTGATCTGCCTGCAAGATAAGAAGTATACATCCCTTACACTTGGATAGATATTTTACACACACAGACAGATGGACCGGCAGTGATTTTCAATTGGATTCCCATCTGCAATGCAGAAATATATGTATATAACAGCATTCAACAGTTGGTGTGCTGTTATAATTTAATTAAATTTAATTCTTGATTAAATATTTGTCATGGGATCTATTAAGTGTGGTTTGTGCTAAGTGCTTTGATCGATAGTAATTAATTGCGCTTGCTAATAACTTCAATTATGGCAATTGTTTTTCGATTGACTGTGTGCTTAATAAATTTTCATTGTGTTGTAGAGAAAAATCATTATCTGAGATTTCCTACGAATTTCAGCCAGAAATTGCTTGAGCTCCAAAGTCCAACCCTTGAGACAATTGTTTTAGCCTAAAATGAATATTGGCCAAAATAAAAAAAGATGTACCGTCACCCCCCACCGACCTGATGGGCCATAATTTGTATGCCAAAGTGCTTTCGTTCAAATTTAATATCGTTTTCATTTTGTGGCAACAGTGCAGCCTTATAAATGCCGCGTGGGTTAACTTTACCATAAGCTCACGTTGATGAGATGCTGCCAGGATGCACAGTGCGCGTTTAGCCAATTACCGGCGCGTGCTAAACTCTTTGGCCACGTTAAACCTTTCAAGTTTCCAGCTTTCGGCTTCTACGCAAAAATAATGAGCCGCAGTTTAAAAATAGACGCGTAGGCAGTTGCGCTGGGCGAATTCGCGTAAGTCCATTCCTGCATATTAATGAAGGTTCTGAGAAGTAGAATTTGCTCGAACTATGCACTCAATACGTCTAATTAATCACAGTGTAGTCTAAATGATGAAGCCAAAGACCAAAGTTACCACATTGGCAACGAGCGAAAATAGTTGAGAAACAGTTCAAGGGGCATGACCACAACAACCAGAACAGCTCCCAAAGGGGTTGTGCGTACGACTTTTTCTTTTTTTAGGCCAAGTGAAAGTATGTGTGCTGCGTGGATCCTGGTTCTGGCCCATACCGTGGGGAAACGTGATATGAAACGAGAGCAAAACAGAAAATTACTACTTAGTTCTGTGCCCGGCCATGCTGCAGGCACTCAATTTACTCCAGCCAACGATTCATCATGATGTTATTGCAATTATGAACGCAATTATGGGAGCACACTCATACTCGATAGATGGTCTGCGATTGGCTGAGGCCAAGACTCAATTATATCGCAATTACGTGTCACGCTTCTAGGCGCCCCAAGTGGGGAATACAATAATGCGTTTGCTCAATTAAATGCGCCAGGGGTCTAATGAAATGCTACTCGGTTTGCTTGTTTCTTTACAGATGGTGGGCGCCGATGGACAGGAGTATCATTTCAGGCACAGGACACTGCCGCACGCTCGCTCACGACGCAGTCTGACGCACACGCGTGCCCTCAAGAGTCATCCGTCGGTGAGTACATAGTAAATAGTATATGGACAACGCACATCTATACATATAAAAGTGAAAATATTTGTGAAAGTATGTTTGTACACCGAGGAAAAAAATCGGTATGAAATGGCAGTCATTTACACATTTGCTTCATATCAAATTTAATCCAAAATGACTAAGATCCAATTAATATGTTCGAAAATATTAAAACGCTTTTTTGAAAATAAAATAAAAAAAAGTAAGACTGTTGGAGTTAAGTAGCCCGTCTTCAAAATACCCTGTACAATTGACCAACACACATACACAACAAACACAAAACAA
Organism: Lordiphosa stackelbergi; assembly: GCA_018904235.1. Taxonomy (NCBI): domain Eukaryota; kingdom Metazoa; phylum Arthropoda; class Insecta; order Diptera; family Drosophilidae; genus Lordiphosa; species Lordiphosa stackelbergi. Next base: position 3,858 of record JAEIFU010002536.1, read on the forward strand.
ATTATGATGAATAACTTTGGTTTTATTGCTCCGATCTCATTGTGCTTTTCAGAATAAATAGATTTAAGGCCTAAGATAACATATATTCGTTACAAACATATGCACAACTTCAAGATCCCCATTTACCCATTTTCAATGGTGTATGCCGTACCATAATCGAGTTTGTTTCAGATTTGCGAAATTTGCCCCCTCCCCCCTTAAACCGCAAAAAACTGTCAGAGCTATCTGAGGACTTATATCTATCCATTCTGAAAAGCGCAATAAGATCCGAGCAAAAACACCAAAGTTATGCAGAAGCAATTTTGCTTGTGAGAGGGAGGTGAGAAAGCGCTGTGCCTATTTCACAGTCTGCGGCCCCAAGGGATCGCCATGAAAATCTTCTAAAGATACTGCTGGCCCGTACCAGCAGCATGCGCGATTCACCAACTACGTTGGTGCCTACGCACTCCCTCATAACTACACACCTCATACCCCGCGGTATCTCCGTTAAGTATTACTTCGCGGGATGGGTTGCCTATTTTAGGCACTCTCCGTTGCTCGCCGCTCGCGTTCACATCTTCTCAGATCGCTCTGGATGTCTATAATGTGCTCGCTTATGATTCTCCAGTTTGCTTCTGTCTCTACCATGTAGCTGACAAGGTCCTCGATGGGTGATACGAGCTCTTGCCTGGTCATGTACCTTACACATTGGTACAATACGTGGTGCGGATTCTCATTCTCATTTGGGCAAGTCGGGCACTCTAAATCTCTACATCCTCTAATCCTCCATGACCAGTAAAGAACTGCTATAGGTGGAAGTTGAATTCCCCCCTGCTCCTTCTTACCCAATCATCCAAATTTTGAATCATTGTGTGGGTCCATCTTGCCTTGGTAGCAACATTCCACCGTGCCTGCCATGTAGCCATCGACGTAGTTCTTTCCGAATTTCGTCTGGCATCAGTCGTCACCGAACTTTTCAATAAATTTTTTTTTAATAGCCCCATCCCACCCCCCCCAATTATTATTATTTCCACCTTTGTCCTTTTAAAAATTTTTTTTTTTATATTATTTTTGGTTTTACCCCCAAATAAAATAAATATACCATAAATTCTATAATTCTTTTTTTATATATTTTATTAGCCAACATTTTATGAAATTTCTGATCACATTCGAGTCTTTTTCGAGTCCTCTGTCTGATTAAAATAGTCATAAATGCGCTCATTTTCTGATCATAAATGATACTTTTGTCGGGAGAAAATGGTACCCTAGCCGCGACTCTTCATAAAGAGTCATTTCTGTTCCGTTTTTCTGATCAGTTTCGACTCCTTTTCGAGTCATTTGCGATTCTTTTTCGAGTCGTTTTTAAATAAATCACATTTTGAGCATTTGTATGAGTCATTTTCGAGTCTTCCTTAAGTCGCCCATGAAATGAATCTCTTTTTAATCATCAAAAGGGCTCGAAAGAGACACATCAAGGTGATTCTTGTTAAAATGATCTTCCAAATGCTAGGTGGGATCCCAGCCAGCATTTCAAGAAATTTTTGATCATATTCGAGTCTTTTTCGACTCCTCTTACTGATTAAAATAGTCACAAGTGCGCTCGTTTTCCGATCCGAAATGACTCTTTCGTCGGGAGAAAATGGTACCCTAGCCGCGACTCCTCTGAAAGAGTCTTTTATGACTCTTCTAAAGGAGTCATTTATGACTCGCCCTTCCGAATCATTTTCGAGTCGTATTACCTATCAGTTTCGACTCGAGACCAAAAACAATCATTATTCAATCACCCGCGCGATCAATTTTCGATTGCTTTACGTTTTGTTAGTCTTATTTCAATGAATCACATTTTAAGCATATGCACGATTCATTTTCGAGTCTTCTTTTAATCACCAATCTCTTTTTAATCAGCAAGGCGACTCGAAAAAGACTCCTCAAAGTGATTTTTGTAGAACATCTTTCTTTTCGATCACCTCCCCGACTCCCAAAAGACTCTTTCTGCGGTGGGACGACTATACAATCTTCTGAGAGTCGCGGGAAGATTGCTGAAGATTATCCGATAATTTCTTCCGCGACTCATGAAGACTCTTTGGCGATTGGCGATTAAACAATCTTCAATTGTTTGCTGGGATCTTGGTTCTCTGTGACAGATGAGAGACATGTGCTAAAGAAATATCAATTAACAATAGAAAGAAGGAGAGGGAGTACATGCAGAACTAAATGACAGGGCTTGGTGGGTCAATTTGTTTTGATATTTAGTTATATTCAATGGTTCAACGAGACGGGACTCTCATAACTCTTTGATAGTTTTATCAAAAGATGAAACGTTCCCAATTAAGGTCAAGCAGTGCTGATGCTGCTGTGAAATGCACAATCTTCATATATTTACTAGAAATGGGCGCGGGACGAAAATATCGCTTGACCCGAAATTCAGCATTCATTTAATAAGGTTAATCGAGCGGCTAGAAAATTTGGTTGGATGGGATGGGAAAAAATTTAGCATGTGTAGAGGTGACGGCGTGCCAAAAACATTTTTCTCTTACACATATTAAGGTTTTTTTTTTTTTTTATATTAAAATTCAGGGAAGAGAGTAATATAAAAAAATGTGATCGCGCAAACAACAACAATATGTATAAATATTTTTGCAGGGATGCAAACCGGTTCTGAACCGAACCGCAAATTTGCTGAAATAGCGAACCGAAACAAAAACCATAAGGAAAACATTCGGTTCAGTTCATTGTCAGTTTTTTGCGCTTACCTACGGACAATGATACTTGTAAATTTGGGAATTTTAATCGGTTCCCTAATATAAGTTTTTTTTCCAAATTTAGGGCGCACACACATGCGGCTGAAAGATGAACAGACGGCTGACCATGATATTTTAGAACGTCATCAAGCCGAAATAAACAAACATGTTTGATTGATTCCGCAAAGCTGAACTTACAACTGAATTTTAAAGATCAAACCAAGGCTTGTTGTGCCCAGCATGCACGGAGCGTGGTTATTTGTCAAGATCAGCCTTAAGTTCTGCCGTCAGTTCATCTTTCAGCCGCATGTGTGCGCGCGCCCTTAGGTTAAATTAAGTTTTGCTGATGGACCCTATACAAGGGAGACTACTTATAGACCGAATTAATTTAGCGATGCCTTTGCGATACCGACCCCTTAATATACCTGTTATTAGACTACATTTCTTCCTTGAAAATTTGCCAATTGATTTGTGTGAGTATCCCATTTCCTCTACGGAACAATATTCTCCATATTCTGTACGATATTTAGCGTTTGTAAGGAGCACTTACATAAGGATTTTAAAGATAATCAAATTTTTTAATTCAATTTCCAAATTGTGCGAGGAGTCACCTATTTACTTTAGAAATCAAAATATTCCAAACTTGAAATGGTAAAGCGGCCGAAACCTCGGTTTAGTTAGCTTACAAAAGCCAAGTAATGAACCAAACCGGCGTACTGTGGGCCAGAAATCTCATTTTTTTGCCAAAACTCTGGTATTTCCACCCTGCCTAACTAGGAAGCTAAAATTTTCGACGAAATAATCTTAAAAGATTGAACTTAAATTATGAGCGTTAAAAAGCAACAAAAAAAATTGAATAGATATTGAATATTCCAAGTCAAAGTTAAAAAATATTTCAAATTTTTCCTTAATTAATTATAGAACGGAATAGAGAAACAGAAATAAAACTTTGTATTCCTTGGATGGGACGGTATTTGCACAACCAAACATTTGGAATTATAGAAATTTATATTATAGAGAATTGTATTTAGATTATTAAACATAGAAGAAACATATAAAAAAAATGATAGGTCATCATATTCATATGACTAATAAAAATTCGAATTCACTTTAGTGAAAACCGGAACAAGGCAGATTATTTTAAAACCGATTTTATAAAAACTCAAAGAAAATAATAAGCAACATTGCAAGCAAATTAAGAGAGGTACTTTTGGGCACTCTTAACGCAAAGTTGTCAAACTTAAAAAAAAAAACCCACAAAATTTTAGATTATTTCCATTTTTTATGCATAAAACTTTTATATTTTTTATGGCAATCTAGTCCGAAGTCGAAAAGAAGAAATCAAATTCCGGCAGCAGTAGTTTTTCTTATTTTCTTTATTTTCGCAGCAGCAATTTGAAGAAAAATCAACTTTGAACGGCTGCCATTGAAAAACTATTTTGTAAAAAGTTTCAAAATTTTCCCATAAAATAGCTATATGTATACAAAATCATTTTGGACAGTCCTTTTAACCAGTTTCTCATCAAAAAATTGTGACCCAGCGTCCATTCAAAAACTGTGTGAACCACTGAATCCTTGATATTTACGTTTTCGTTCAAACAAATTGACAGTTTAATAACAAATATAAAGAGGGATGAGAAAGGTAAAGATTTTGGTTAGCTGCTCAAAAATGCATCGCTAAAGGGTTACTATTATAAAAAAATTTATTTTTTTTTCGGTTACGGTTACAAGTTTTAAAGTGTGTTTAGCGGGTAAAGGTTACGGTCTCGGGTACGGTTTTAATCACTGCAAAATACAGCTAAATTTTGGCTCATAAAAGCTCTTTTTCTTATACTTTTAACTCCACATATTTGCTTTTCATGTTTTGTAACGAATGAATTTAGCCAAATTCAGCAGAAATGCTTAATGTAAAATGATGAGTGTTTGAATAATTATTGTGTTGACCGACTGTAAAATTGGCTATACAGCCCCTCAAAGGGGCCAAGCCAAGCTTCTTACAATCTCTTGGCGTGTGTGCTTTAAATTTTTCTTATAAGAGAAAGGGACCGACAGTTGAACGACTGTATGTGTGTATTATTCTAGCCAGTTGCCCATTTATCTTCAGGATACTTTGAGAATAATTGGGGGGTGGTAAAACTATTTATATTTTTGGGATGGCAAAGACATTTAGCTACTTTTTCAAATGAATTTTTAGAGGGTTAAGGCAAATGTCACCATTTAAAAGATGATCGTTATGGTATGGAATCGGGTGGATCTTTGTTGTTTTGCTGACGTCTGTTTGACTCATGACTAGAGTTACACCAAAGAATCGCTAGAACCTCTTAAGATCCAAATGTTGGTTTGCTAATTTGATTTTTGTCACAAAACCAACAAGTTTGCTGAACAAATGAACATACAGACAGCACACACATGTAAAATTGCGGGTACACTCAAAATTCACTTGTAAGATTCTTAAGACTTTTTGTGTTTCTAGAGTCTTGGGTTACAAATGATAAAATTTTGGTATATGATTTGAAGGCAAACTTCACCAGAACGTTGATAATTCTTTTCTGTGGGTTCAAACTTAAGCAATATGAATTTTGTCCTAGAACACAGGGTGGTTCAAAAATGTGTCTGCCTCTCTCTCTAAAACACAGTGATGCATGACTTCGGCAAGCATTTGGTGTGCAAATGCCCCCAGGGGCACCATTTAGATGGTGTGATTTGATTCCATTTCACCATCGAGCCGTCCTTATTTGCTGAATCTCTCTTTTTTTTTTGGGGTGGGGCAAGGTGGGTATAGATTTGGGATTTGGTATAGACTCTCTCTCTTAAAACATAAACATTTATTCATTTATATTAAAATAACATACACTACCTGTAGCAAAAGCCTTCTAATGAAGCTCCCAAACCGGACGGAGGAAATCCTACTGACAAAGTTAAAGAAACTAACGCGGCAAATCAGTCGAATGCGAATGCCCAGCAAGGTGGTGGTCAGCAGCAGCAGCAACAGCAAGGTGGTCCACAGCAGCAACAACAACAGCAAGGTCCAGGACCGCAGCAGCACCAAGGCCCAGGACCGCAACAGCACCAAGGACAAGGTCCAATGGGAAGGGATCAGCAAGGAGGTTTTCGTCAACGCGGCGGTGGTGGTAACAACCAAGGAGGTGGTAACAATAACCAAGGAGGCGGTGGCGGCGGGGGTGGAGGACAGGGACGTGGTGATAACAGAAATCGTGGTCCACGTCAAGGCGGCCCTGGTCCCAACAATGCTGGTGGTGGCGGCGGCGGTGGCGGTGGCGGCGGCAACAATAGCCGCGGTGGCGATGATTTCTACATTGTCCAAAGGCTGCGCAGCATTTCTGGACCCACTCACGAGCTGCCCCCCGTTGAGGTGGCCGCCGAGACCAAGTTCTCGGGACGCAATCGTCTCTATGTGGGCAATCTTACGGGCGACATCACCGACGATGAGTTGCGCGAAATGTTCAAGCCATTCGGTGAAATTGGCGAAATCTTCTCAAATCTTGAGAAGAACTTTACATTCCTCAAGGTCGATTACCATGTGAATGCCGAGAAGGCCAAGCGCGCTCTGGACGGCTCCCTGCGCAAGGGGCGTCAGTTGCGTGTGCGTTTTGCGCCCAATGCCACCATTTTGCGTGTCAGCAATCTGACTCCGTTTGTGTCCAACGAATTGCTCTACAAATCGTTTGAGATATTCGGGCCCGTTGAGCGTGCCAGCATCACGGTGGATGATCGCGGCAAGCACACTGGCGAGGGCATCGTTGAGTTTGCCAAAAAGTCATCGGCAAGCACCTGCTTGCGTTTGTGCAATGAGAAATGCTTCTTCTTGACCGCCTCGCTGCGGCCATGCCTCGTGGAGCCCTTGGAGGTGAATGACGACAATGACGGATTGCCCGAAAGGGCACTCAATAAGAAGATGCAAGAGTTCAACCATGAGCGTAGCATTGGGCCGCGATTCGCCGATATGAATTCGTTCGAGCACGAGTATGGATCCAGGTGGAAGCAACTGCATGATCTATTCAAGAGCAAGCAGGATGCACTTAAGCGTGAGCTGAAAATGGAAGAAGAGAAACTCGATGCTCAAATGGAATACGCTCGCTATGAGCAAGAAACTGAGCTATTGCGTCAAGGTTAGTATATCTAAAATGTGGGACTCTTTCTCTCTCTCTCTCTTACGTGTACTCCACGAAAGTGGTGGAACACATTAAGCTTTGAGCATATCTGCATATATTTTTCCCTAGATTTAGGAAATGGGTGTTATGTGGGGGAAGTTAACTTAATTTTGGATATTGTTAAGATCTTTATCTTTTATATTTTTGGTCTAAGGCCAAGAAAAATGACTCCAGAACTCTGTTGTATAGCTCTCTGAACAAGCTGCGGAAGCAGCTTATTTTATCAAACCTTTCTAAATGTCCCAATTGTGAATGAACCGACAATTGCTCTCCAATTCCATTCGCTTTCTTGAGAAAACTAATGTAATAATACTGCAGTTGTGAGGAAAATGTTTAAATAGTGCTGGAAGGCTGGTTTCGGTGTGGTGGATGGCCCAGTTCTTTTATGAAATTAGTGACAATTCAAAGACTTTCTTCACTGAAGCGAGTATTCCATACTAGTTTTGTAAACAGCTTGAATAAAACATATTAAGTCATCAAAACTAAAATACATATAAAATATGAGTCGAACGCAAAGGGTTTTCTAGGCATTTTTGAAACCATCCCCTCGCAATTGATTGACTGATTTTGGATTATTGTCCAGATTTAAGCCCCGTATTACGACGAAAAAATTCGTTTCGATACAGTATTTCACATAAATAGAAACACTTTCTAACGGCACATGAGCATCAAAACAAAGCCAAGGTGTTTCTAATTTTTATGAAATACTGTATCAACAATTTATCTCAACTCATATCAGATTAAACAAACTTTCAATAAAGGTGCCATAATTTCCTTGGATTTTAGGCATAATCATATTTTGAACGTGTGGATTAAAATAAGAGCTGATTGCACAGAAATTTGATTCATAAAATATAAATAACACTAGTTTACAAAAATAAAAAAATAAATGACCCATTTCCACTGAAATATTTTTAGTATAGCTTGGAACGGTGATCTCAAAAATCGATTTCAAAAATTTTTCCATGGCTCCGTTTTTTGAGATATGAATTTTTTAATTTTTCTGGTAGGTTCTCTTACATTCAAATCCATATCTCACTTTGTAATTGTTAGATAGAGTCATACAAGATACGAATCGATAGCTTTATAAGCTATCAATAATCGCGTAGAACATTGTTTTCAAATCGGTTGAGTAGTTTGAATTCAACGACCAAGAATATTTCAAAAAATTGATTTTTTGCTTAAAAATTCAAGATTCAAACGCATGGAAAAATATAAATAAATCCAAATAAACTATTTTATTTTTCTACCTAAGAGTCGCACTTCTACGAAGAAAACCAGATATCGATTATCAAGATCTATGAACAAACACAGGAGCTGTGAGCAATTTAGTGCAAAAAAATACATATGGGCATTTCCAAAAAAAGGTCCACCAGGGCCAAAAAAGTTAAAGTGGTTAAAAACACTATACTTGATCGAATTTTCATAGGGAAACAATCAAATTAAACTAATGTTAGCTAATCTTACATTTACTGATAACCCAATTGGATATATTCGGTTTCACGGCCGTGGTAGCGCGATTTTACTCATTTTGACATTAAATTTGCGTAATTTTTTGGAAAAAGTGACTATAGATTATATGTACTTTCGCTATCTAAAATCTTTCTGATGGTAAAAGGGCTATTCAAGAATGCATAAGAAACCATGAGAAACTACGCCAATGCAATAAACTGCAAGTTTTTGCTTCGCATTATAGCAGAAACCACATAAATATGATGATGGAAAAAATGTCACGTTCGACATGTCACGTATCGACAGAGATAAATATTTTTACAAAAAATGTACTCAAATTTTTAAATCAAATAATATACATTTCAAAGAACTATTCATTCATAAAGTATTAAGATTATTTGGGCTTAGTTGTGGTGTTAGGTTTCGCTAAACTTTGTCTTTATATAGCTGCTCGCGAAAACCACTTCTGTTTTTGTCACGTTCGAATAGCTTCCAATTTTGTCATTATTTTTGAAACCGAATTTCATTTGATACAAACTTTAACACTAATTAAAGTGCTTGCTAAGAGCTATATTAAACCGTAAAAAACGAATTAAAAATTCGATTTAATTTTACTTTTTTCATTTTCAAAGTGTACGACGGTCACGGTTCGACAGAATGGAAATGCCCATATGGTATTTTCGTGATTATTTAAAAAATAAATTTTCGTTTGCTTCGACTTTTGTTCCGTTCTTGATTATTATTTTTGTTCTAACTTTTCGCTCATTTCGTAAATTGACAAAAAATTGAGAAAAACAAAAAAAATTTTTGGTGAATTCACTAAATACTCAAATTTGACTGTTAGTTTCTCTGCTCAATTTGATATATCTACGGTACGTGAGACATGATTTTCCTCACCAATACCTTGTTGTGTTCGTTAAAGTGGGATTCTTAAGTAGAAATAATAAAAATATTTTTTTTTTGATTTTCTTATATTTTCCTATGCGTTTAAATCTTGATTTTTAAGCAAAAAAATCCATTTTTTGAAATATTCTTGATCGTTGAATTCAAACTACTCAACCGATTTGAAAACAATGTTCTACGCGATTATTGACAGCTTATAAAGCTTTCGATTCGTATCTTGTATGACTCTATCTAACAATTACGAAGTGAGATATGGCTTTAAATGTAAGAGAGAGAACCTACCAGAAAAATGAAAAAATTTATATTTCAAAAACGGAGCCATGGAAAAATTTTTGAAATCGTATTTTGAGATCAGCATTTCAAACTACACTAAAATAGAGTTCCAGTAGAAATGGGTCTTTTTGGCTGTAAACTAGTGTAATTAGATGGACCCAAATTATTCATAAATGTACGACATATTAAGCCTTGTTCTCAATTCCACTTCCACAAAAGTTTTTCGAAATTGGAATTGATTGCAAAATTAGTTTTGGACCGTTCGATCCAACCATTTACGTGTCTACGATTGTCATCTGTCAAATTTTTTGAAATTTCGTGAAAAATCTAAGCTCAGTTTGGTCTATATAAAGGGTGATTTTTTAATAGCTATAGGAAAGTTTAAAAAAAAAATACAAAATTCAGAAAATGCATGAAATCTTTATTTGAATCTATAGTACGGTCCATATAATTTAATGTTTGAAGATTATTTCATGCAAATGTTGACCGTGACTGCGTCTCAAATGGTCCATCCGCTTAGTCCAATTTTGGCATACTCTTTTCAACATTTCGGCCGGTATCTCACGAATAAATGCTTCAATGCTGTCTTTCAATGCGTTAATTGAAGCTGGCTTGTCTGTATAGACATGAGCTTTAACATAGCCCCACAAAAAATAGTCTAAAGGCGTTAAATCGCAAGATCTAGGCGGCCAATTGACCGGTCCCGAACGTGAAATAAAATGTTCACCGAACTCTCCTCTCAATAAGTCCATTGTTGCGCGTGCTGTGTGGCATGTGGCACCGTCTTGTTGAAACCACATGTCATGCAAGTCAAGCTCTTGCATTTTGGGCAAAGAAAAAGTTGGATATCATCTCACGGTAGCATTATCTTTGAAAAAGCACGGTCCAATGATGCCACCAGCCCAAACTGAATATGTTTGACATTGAAATAAAACACGAAACGTGCGTGAGCTGTTTAAACCAGTGTTGCCAAAAAGATAATAGCTAAAAAATCACCCTTTATATACACTTCCAATATTTACCCGTCTACTCCTGCTGTTCATTAAGTCTTCATAATAATCGTTGGTCATATGAAAAATTTTCAAATTTCGCGATTCTCTTCATAGTTCAATCTACACCCCGTATTTATCTGTCTACCACCCATCAAATCTTCATAATAATCTTAGGTCATAAGAAAATTTTAATATTTTGAAGTGTTTGAACGACGCCTCTAATGTACTTCATGTCGAAAACACTGCTATATACGCAGGAAAAAATTGATACATCGATTCTAGAATCGATTGATTTGCCAGCTCTAATATTTGCAGTGGCAGAAACACTTGCTCCACTTGTCAGACGGCAAAAATCTGAGTGTTGATTGGGTGTCTCGATCTCTCTCTTATGGTTCTCTTTCTCTTGACATTACAAAAACAACTCAACGACGTTTAGAGTAACTTCCCTGCAGGGAAAGTGTCTAGTTTACAACCAAAAATTTATCTGTCGCTAAAAACTTGCAACTGGTGGCACTTTCTATCCAAATTCATGTATTAAAAACGTCCATTTTACACAGGCAGGTGACAATCATACCCGGCAGCAGCCATTTGCAACCAGTTTAATGCCAGATTGGCATGGGCGGGAGAGAATTGTCCCCTTCAGCAGCCATTTTCAACCAGATACATACCAGTTGACCCTTGTGTGTTCCTTATGACAGTCTGTTTATATCGCTGAGCAGTATAATAAGTAGTATATCGACGTATGGCGGTCAACTTTCACTCAACTTTTTTTTTTTTTTCTTTTTTTATTTTACCAATTCGCTTGCAACTCAGCCATCAATTACTACTTTCGATTTAATCTGCAACTATCTTTCCTCTTCAAATTAGTGTTTTAAACGACAGCATTTTCTTTTCGCGAAGTCGAACTTTCGTTTGTTTGTTCACGCTCCTTGCGCAACTTTCGCCTGAATTTAGCAATTTTGCTACCAGTTTAATTCTACATGTATTTCAACTAGGTGTATGACAGTATTTTTTGTTACTAGGGGACCTAGTTCTTTTTTTTTTTTATGGCTAGATTACTTTACAGCTGGCGCCAATAGCTGGTAAAGGTGACCGTAAAAGCTGTTTTTCTAAAAAAAGAAAAATACTTTATTATTAGATGTTCAGAGGCGGGATCGAATCCACGACCTTCCGCCCATCCGCTAACTGCTGGTACTTCGCAATAATTTTAAAACTTAATTTATTTTGATCAGCTTCAGGGGGTCATCTCTGAGATCTCTTGTTCATACCGACGGACAGACAGAGCTATATCGACTTGGCTGTTGATGCTGATCAAGACAAAATGATGCGTCTATTAATGCGATCCACGTATAGATCCAATTTTGGAGTTCTTCAAAAGAGTGAAAGTGCTGATCCTCAAGGACATGCGACATTTAAGAAAACAGATAATTGTAATTGTCGGAAGGGGCAATGTCTGGGCTATACGGCGGGTGGGGTAAGACTTCCTAATTCAGCGTTTCAAGATTGGTTTTGACAGACTACGCACTTTATCGTGCCCTTGCTCGTATTCTGGCATTTTTTGCTTTAATGTTCGGTTCGAATCAATTGAATTCGGTAGAGGTTGTTGACCTGTGATGGTTAACGAGTATTCCACGCCAAATTGGCCCCACCAAATACAAAGCAATTGCCACCGTTAATATTTGAATTTGGCGTCGTTTTTTGTGGTATGGCCGGGCGTTCTGTATGATTTTTTTCGCGCTTTTGGAGCATGTAACAGAAAATTAAACTTTCCCGCAAATAGTTTTTTGTTGGCACAAAAGTTGACATATGCACACAAAAACTATGGGGTTAACACTCGAGCTAAACTAATCTAGAGGCTTCAAAATGAAGGTGGTTGCAACATTGTGTGACGCCATCTCTTAAAAATCCTTTAAAACTTTTGTGTACAGATAACATATATATTTGTATAATTGCGCCTAAGAAGGATTTGGGATAACAAAAAGCTAGCTACATATGATGATTCTTTCCTAATCAGTAAGATACTGTTTAAGAGAAGATCAGAATAATCTTTGCAAAGCCCACCGTTCTGCTAACTCTGGAATACCTTAGAGCAATTGAGACAATACTGTTTCTTCTATTCGATTTTCAAATTTTTTCTGGTTTCTTATATTTGACACGGAAATATTGTGCACAGAATAGGTGAACAAATATTTACAAAGGTTATGAAAGGTTTATAACACCCAGTTTCTAGTGATACGAACTGGAACAGCAAATCTTAAATGGCTTAACATAGAGCTTTAGTCAATCTCCCCAGACAGAAGCTTATTCATAAGTCTGTCTGTTCTCATTGTGGTTTTGTTGGGACTTTAATGAAGGTGATCGTCTGGGCAGTAGTACAGTACACACAGCTGTAAACTTGCCATCTCTTTTCTACTGCTTCAACTGCAAACTACTAGAATGAGTGAGTAAGCGATAGATTCGCGCGCTTGCTTCATTGGCAAACTGAGACAATTCTATTACCAGGGATTAAAAGGGGAGTTTAATTATGTTCTAAATTTGTAATTTGATGTTGATTTGAAATGCTCAAAGGCTGATGTCATAAAGAGGGGATGAACCTGCAACACTTCTAGTAAACCGCAAACTCTAACTTAAGCGTCTCTTACCCCAGTTAACGAAATTCAATTTCCCATGGCCCCTAATTTAATTGGTTTCTGGTTTTTCTAGAGCTGCGCAAACGAGAGGTCGATAATGAGCGCAAAAAGATGGAGTGGGAGATGCGCGAGAAACAGGCCGAAGATATGCGCAAGCGGGAAGAGGAAACGATGCGTCGCCATCAAAATGAAATGCAAAGCCGCATGGTACGCCAGGAGGAAGATATGAGACGTCGCCAGCAGGAGAACACTTTGTTCATGCAAGCACAGCAGCTAAATTCGATGCTTGATCAGCAAGAGGGCGGCTTCAGTGGCGGCAACGGCGGAGGTGGTGGCAATTCTAGCTTCGATAATTTCGGAGGCAATAGCAACTCGCCGTTTGAAGTTTTTAGAGGTAAGGGGGGCAAACAGTAGAATGGATGTGGATAAAGTAAATTAATCTTTGATTTCCAACCAGGAGGTAATAACAACAACTCAACCATGGTTGGAGGCAACAATGCCGGAGGACCCGGTCCCAACAACAAGCAGCAGCAGGTACGTGTACTGAGTTTATGTCGTTGAGACGTAACCGAGAACCTTTTTCATTCAATACACTTGAAAAAGTAATCAACCAACAGTCACTCTCATATATGAAGTAGCAACTGTGTCTCCTCCTCTCCAAAGAGCGAGAGAGAGAGCCTGATGAAATGCAGAAGAAATTCCCAACACACATTTTTTTTGGTTTTGATTTGATCCTAGGAGTGTCTCTCTAAGAAATTCTGCTGTGAATCTTTTGAGCTTTGCTTTTCTATATCTGGGATCAAGCATAAAACAACGTGGTTTTCGTTTCTGTTATGTAAAAATTTTTAGGCTTTGTACCATTTGTTCGGGTGGAATTTTATACAAGGAAAAGGTTAATTATGAATCAACAACAACAGCTCGAAGCTGTCGTCGGGTGGCCTAACTTGGAGGAACAACAATATGTAAATATACAAAAAATACTGTGATGCTAGAAAATTTACATACACACACACACACCCTAACACCCTCACACACTGATTCGATGAATTTCAATTGATTTGAAATAAAAATAATTTACATTTTCAGTTGATCTGTATTAGTGTTTCGTACATCTTGACAGTAAAAGAACTCTTATCTTAATAATAATTGACTTCATTCTTTCTCAATTCCATTTAAACTTGCTCACTTTCTACTTTTGAGATGTGAACCGATGGCAATATATCGATCCGGCTTATTTATTGCTTTAGAACTCTGTTTAAATTTGCGAAACGCCGTTCAATTGTTTCGTTTTGTCGTGTAAATGGGAGAAAAATTAGCCTTACAGACCCAAAGGGTCTAACCAAGCTTCTCTTAATCGCTTGGCGTGTGACCTACAGATTAACGCCGAATCCGAACGGCAAAGTTTGAGCTTTCTTCTCTTACCTCATAGCTGGTGAAGGTGATCGGATGTGTTAAAGCCATTTTCTAAAGAAAGAACAGCTTTTTATTACATGGTTTGCCCCCCCGCCAAACCCGGCAAACTTAAATGCTCAAAGAGTTATTGTTCAGCAACTGGCGTCAATCTGTCGCACAAGCATTTGAACCTTCCGGTCCCATCATCAGCAGTCTTTGCCTATCCACTGCAAGTCAACAGCAGCCTTCTCAAGCCTGCGCTGCTTTAACCTCTTGTGAATTCCAAAGGCGACTTAACACCAAAGCTCGGCACTACGAAGCAACAGTGTTGTGTGGGTTCCTGGTATTAAAGTTGTGTGCAAACATTACATGACCTAGAGCCGGCTAAAATTTGCTAGTTTGATTATCATAAACATTGTTAAAACATTTCCATATATACAAGCGAGTCTCGATTGCGAACACTGCACCTGATTGTCACTCTGCTAGGCTTTATTGTTGTAACACACTTCGATTCGAGGCAATTACACTTGTTTGTGAGGTATGCTTGTGCGAGTCGGCCCTAAAAATGAATCTAGAAGCAATGGAATTGCATTTTGCCACACAACATACACATCTTATTACTAAAGCAAAAACCAAATTCATGATGTATCCTAATCAATATGAATTCTGTTAAATTTGGAGAGTAAATTAGAGGAGCGACTGAAAATGTAAGAAACAAGCACAATTTCTCAGTGTGGTTAATCTTCAAGTTAGTTGGACAAAGTTGCTAGAGTTAATTGTAGCTTTCTCAATGTTAGATTCAACCAATATCGATAACTTTTTATCGCAGCAATGGTTTTATCATCAATCTTATATAAAAAATAATAATTCGCACGATTTGATGTGATATTTTAGTAAAACAAACATCACAGATGAGAGAAGTCTAGATAGCAGATTTGCTCAGTCCCTCTTCGCAGTCAGCTATGGCGCTCAGGTTCGATTATCTTCCAGTATGGCTCCAAATCATGGACAGGGTTTAGACGATTCGTCTTGACAAGGTGTGAACCCAAACTTGGTTCGATTGAGCAAACGTGCAGTCTAGATATTACATGGTCGTTGATTGATTCAAAGCAGTGGTGCCCAAACTCACATTATCAAGCTTTTGCGCTTGCAGTGAAACACGAAGTAAACGTCATGACCTCAAACATGAGTAACAAGCAAACGAACAAATGCCTGGTGAGAAAAGAAAAAAAGCACTCGTCGTGAGGGAGCCAGCCACCGAGCGTGCTCTCTCTCTCTATGCGTGTTAGAATTATCAGTTCCTATCCCATGGGATAGGCTTTTGGCATTTTGGGCACCACTGATTCAAAGCAAAAGCTGAGCTTACAACTGAATTTTAAATAAGAATGCACGGTGAGTGTTAAGTTCTGCTGTCAGTTCATCAAGCGGAGTATACGATATCAGCTTTTGAAAATTTAATGCAGCGAGCGTATACATCAATAGCTAAATAGGCTAATCTAATCGTGTCACTCGTGTTAAGTCTTTTTTTGAGTGCTTCGCTAAGATCTTGGAAGATTTCTTCTCAAATTCATTAAAGACTTGACTAACCTTAGTATAAATCACTCCAATTTGTCTTAACTCTAGTAAGTTTGACTAAACAGACATTGAGAAATCGGGTCGAACTACTCTGAATGAGTTTCTAAAGAGAGTTGTCGGTGTGTGTACGTAAAGTTGTATAGCTCACTGTATTTTCAATAGGAATTTATCTTTGCTTTTTTAACTGGGTAAATGGGGGTAAGATGACAGAACTTCTCTTATTGTTAAAATGATATGTGGATGTATATACTAAAATTTTTTAGTTATTCTAGGATAAATAAATATTGTCTACTAAATTAATCACCAACGCTTGTCGATCCGACTAAGCGGTTTATAGAATGGTACAAACCAGTATTTTTAAACCAAAATCCAAGTTTATTATACTACAAAATGAAAAGTGCTAAAAGAAGACAAATGGTGGGTTCCTGTTTCCGTATTCGTAATAAAGTTGGTAAGAAGATGTTTCCAAATGGGCGCTATGGTTAATTTGTTAATATCCTTTTGAAACGAAGCCGTAGGTCTTTTAAGGCCTCTACGGACTTGTAAGTAATTTACCCTAATTCATTATATATTTCGTATTGTGACCAGACAACTTTACATGCTTTCAATTAATCTTTTTCTTTTGATTTGTATATTCATTCGTAAGAAGTAGATTAGCATATGCATGCTTCTTCTTCTGTAATGTCTCCAAGACAGCCATGAACAAGGTGAGAGGGTACATAGCAATCTCCACCTCAGAAAAGCGCTAGGTCTCATCAAATGCACGCCGGTACCAATTATATATCATCTCAGAACACAGGTACAGGTTCATAACAGCTAAAGAGGTAGCTAAATCACTCGCCTATGTAACACTCTAATTGCCAACACGAGCTATGCAAAAATATATAAGGAGTTCATAGATGTACTAGGGCACATAGAAGGTGTTGATCCGCTACCAGTTAAATGTGTCAAATTAAAGGTAGACGTTGACTTCTTTAAAGAAGCTGCGAGCATACTTCTCCTTTTCAAGGAAAAAACAACTGCCTTACGCAAGAAGGCTTTGATTTATATTTTACAAATGGATCTGTAACTAGCAGTCAATCCAGTGCGGCCTTCTTGCATGAGAGCTCCGGCCAGACACAGAGAGTTTCCACACAAATAAAATTCTATCTTCATTATCAGCCGAGTTAGTAGCACTCGACCATGCCTTATCCAGAGACACCCCTCTAATAGCCATTCTGACGGACAGCCGGAACGGAGCGCAAATCCTGTCCAAGGAACAACAAGACAACTACATAGCCTTTAGCATAAGAGCCAAAATCAGCGCCTGTAACAGTTTGCGCGCTATAGAAATTCATTACATCCCTGGACACATGCACATTCCGCAGAACACAGAGCTAGATATCGCTGCCAAAAATGCACCTACAAATGGTACTTTCACTGTAATAAAATGGAGCCTTAAAGATGCGATAAAAGACGACTGGGAAAAGAATACGCTATATTTGTTGCTGCGAAATACAGAGGCTACTGCGAATTGTTCCCATACACAGTCAATAAACCATGGTTTCATGGAAAAGATTGCAAGCTCAAACCCAAAGACATCAAACTTCTAAATAGATTAATTAGCGGAAACGCTTTCGACAACTACTAATATAAATAGGTGCGACACATGCGATGAATTCGATAATTCCTCTCACAACATCTTTAAAAGCGATAAGTAAAGGGTGATTTTTTAAAAGCTATAGGAAAATGCATGAAATCTTTATTTGAATCGATAGTACCGGTCCATATAATTTAATGTTTGAAGATTATTTCATGCAAATGTTGACCGTGACTGCGCCTCAAATGGTCCATCCGCTTAGTCCAATTTTGGCATACTCTTTCCAACATTTCGGCCGGTATCTCACGTCTTTGTTGTCTTCCAATGCGTCAATTGAAGCGGGCTTGTCTGTATAGACATGAGCTTTAACCATAGCCCCACAAAAAATAGTCTAAAGGCGTTAAATCGCACGATCTAGGCGGCCAATTGACCGGTCCCGAACGTGAAATAAAATGTTCACCGAACTCGCCTCTCAATAAGTCCATTGTTGCGCGTGCTGTGTGGCATGTGGCACCGTCTTGTTGAAACCACATGTCATGCAAGTCAAGCTCTTGCATTTTGGGCATAACGGTAGCGCTCACCATTCACAATTACGTTACGATTCGCATCATCTTTGAAGAAAGACGGTCCAATGATACCACCAGCCCATAAACCGCACCAAACTGTGACTTTTTCTGGATGAATTGGTAGCTCTTGCAATGCTTCTGGCTGATATTCACTCCAAAATCGACAATTCTGCTTATTTATGTACCCATTGAGCACAATTTTTCGGTAAAAAAGTGGATCTTCGGCCAACTTTCCAAGAGCCCATTCACCAAAAATTCTACGTTGCGGCTTCAATTCGTGAACCAGCTGTATTTTGAAGGGCTTCACACCTAAATCCTTCCGCAAAATTTTCCACATTGTTGAGTAAAAGAGGCCCAATTGCTGCGAATGGCGACGAATCGATAATTGATGGTCATCAATAACAGTGGCCGATACAGCTGCGCACTCTACGTAAGCGTGTTGGTGGTTTAATGTCCAACAATGTAAATTTGGTGCGAAATTTAGTCACAATAGCCCGAATAGCCGCTTCAGTGGGTCGATTAAACTGTCCATAAAATAGACAAAGCGCGCGATGAACTTTCTGGACAGAGCACGCATTTTGATAATAAAATTCAATAATTTGCAAGCGTTGTTCGTTTGTAAGACGATTCATGGTTAAATTAAAGACCAAACTGAAGATGTTTGACAGTGAAACAAAACACGAAACGTGCGTGAGCTGTTTAAACCAGTGTTGCCAAAAAGATAATAGCTAAAAAATCACCCTTTACAACACGACACGCCAACACTTCCCTTTCCTAACACGGCACGATGACATTTTCACATTTTTTAAGCAAGAGAACATGAACACTTATCAACAAATAGTGGACTTCATTAAAGAAATAAACGTAAAACTCTACAAGTCTTGGCGATTTCCACTTTCCTGAAAAGCACAAAAAAAATAATAATTTGTACATGAAACTCTCATTATTTTGCAAGTTCGTAGAGGCTCAATATATGCTTATCGATTGTTACCAAAAATAATATCGTTCCAAAACCACCGTTCCATTCCGTTCACTTGGAACTGCTACTTATCATACGAAAACGGCAACACACCTTGGATTTCTTTAATTGCATTTATTTTGGGGGAGGGAAAATTAACTAATTTCTGTGATCTTTTGTGTGGGCTCCTATCCGCGATTTTTGGGGGGATGTGTGAATACTGTGTTGGAATTTATAATTTTGGTTTTTATTGTGTGCTTTTCGGTTTTCTTTCTATATGATTTGGGCTCTTTACATGCTCTGTGATTAACAACTCAATTCTGAACAATTGTATATTTCCTTGCTTGAATAGGACTCCTTCGCTTTTGAATTTGGGGTTAACAATATGAACCAAGGCGGCAATCAACGCGGAAATAATGGCGGAGGAAATAATGTTCCATGGGGACGCCGACGTTTTTAGACACTGCTCGCTCTCCTCCTCCTCCTCTGCTGGATAAACAAACAAAATAAACATATATATACAACTGGATAACTACTACGCGTACTCGTCCATAGATTACGTTGTAGGATTGACTTTTCACTCCTCTTAGTGAATAACATATGAGAATACATATTAACATGAATTATGAATCATGCAAGGAACATCCTCTCCAAACTGCAGCACCCCAAATTTTATATACACTGCTTTGATTTCAAATGCTTCTATCATAACGGACAAACAGAAATTACAGCAAGAGGATTAAGGCCACCAGAAATGCAAATGCAAAAAAAAAAAACAAACAGGATGTCCCTAAAAATATCTAAATATATGATGATTAACCATTACGTACATCTATTTAATTATAATCATAATTTTAGATATATGTAATGCAAATTTTCTTGAGTATTTTTTTTTTCCAACAATGTCATGATCGATCATCTTTTTATTAAAGAATATATATACATACATATATATATATATATATAAAGAAATTTCAATGATTGAACGATGTCGCTAAAGAACAACAACAAAATTTGGTGAGTATTTTAGGGCTCGGCTGTGTTTTCCCATTTTCACTTTCCGAATTTGGTCTTGAAATCGCAAAACTTTTGCGAAAGTGAAAATGGGAGCAAGGCTCCGTATAGCTCTTTGGGGGAGGGAACAAATAATGGGATTATATAGCTGTATTTTGTGGGTTTCTTTGGGGGAAATGGTTAGTTCAAGGATATGTCTCTCTGGGGTGTTTTAGAACTTTCTTGAGAATTCAAATTTCTCTTCTTTTTTATATGTAATTACTACAGGGTGGGACATTTAATTCTTGATGAACACATAATCTATAGTATAAATTGAATCTCTTAAGTATATTCAATGGCTTGGCCTACGATAAAAAAGCGTAAAATTCTTTAAAAACAGATGTATAAGTAATAGGATTGTCTAAAAAAGGGATGTATATCAAGGTTTCTTCTTAAAAATATTTTAGAATTTCAAGAATTCTTCTCAAAACATTTTCAGTGATTTTAAATCGATTGTCTTTATCCGGGGTTTCCTGCACAAAAGTGTATAAGCGCGGGAATGGAACGAATGGAAAGTAATCACCGATTGGTAGGAAAAATGTAATCGGTATTGATGTGGTCGATTGTAAAATGCAGTGTGACCAGATAATTACATAAAAAAAATCTCTTAAATCTCTTCAAAATAAGCAAAACTAACACGGCTTGTGGTAATTTGATTTCAAATTGAGTGAAATAAACTCAGTACATAACATCCTGAAAGAAATAATTCGGAAGCTCTCCCTTTCGTCCCTTACCTCCCTTATCCAACTGAGCACCAACGCTTTTCCCACAAAGATCCATTTTCCTGATTGATATCTACTTTAAGCTTCATTTTAATTTCACATAAGACTGCATCATATCGATATGGCAACTTTCAAAACCCAACTACTAGAACTACTTCCAGCAAGGTCGATTACTTTTCATTCCTCCATCTTTGTAATTGTTTTGTCTAATTCACAAATTTACAGTAGGCTTAGCTGGGTGCGGGGGGAGAATTTGAACTATTTTCTGTACAGGGGATAAGCTTAAGTATATTTGGGTGATGGGTATGTTGATACGGGTACTTCTAAGTGGGTGGGCCTTTTTACACCTCTACATAATAATAATTGACTAATAAATTTCATAAGCTTTTTAGCCGTCTTCAAATCCGTCGAATGTAAACCCAAGATTTACATGGAGAAACTTTGGATATTTTATACATTTATACTTTAATTTTCTTTTATTTTAAAAATATTATCATAAAACATTATTCAATTAAATAGCGAAAAAAGAGGTACACTTCGCCAAAGCATTTTATATACCTTTGTAGTACTTTTAAATGCAAAAAGCCAGGTCTATTTTTGTCAATAAAAAATATATTCTGGAAAATTTTTCACCCAAACCAACCAAACCTTTACCAAGAGTTTGGCAATATGAATTATATTTTTTACCGCAAATCATTTGAAATTAGGATCTTTCTATTGCAAAAAGAATGAGAACGCAAGAGAATAAAAGAGCAAATTGCCGTTTTCGAAAGCTATTATTTCCACTCGCAAAACTAACAGGCCTGTTCCCGTTTTCGATTTCGTTCGAATCATGCGGAATCGGAATTGTTAAATGTTCTCTATATCAAAAACCGACTGTGTAATTTGACTTTTAACTGCAGAATCCCAATTACCTTCATTGGATCCTCTGGATGGCAAGAAGATTCGACCGAATTCTTTAATCATTTCTTAGTAATCAGAACTCTCTTCGGAAAAGGGAACAGGCCAGTTTCGATCAAATCTGCGGAATGGGCATTCAGAAATAGCCATGCTCCCATTTTCGCTTTAGCAAAAATGTTGCGTTTTAAGGCACAATTTCTCAATGTCAAAATTACCGGCAAAGTTAGCCAAATTTGCGTGTCTCCTGATGTCTTTGGCGAGAACCGGGCGGTCGGTCTCATGATGGTTTCAAATTTCAACTTCCCTGCCAGTTGCGATAGAATTATCGATATTTTTATCGATACACAAACAGCTGTGTCCAACACTTGTATTGTTTACTTTGTTAATTGCCTAAACATAATATTTATAAATAAAAAATTGTTAACCTGCATGTTATAGAAATGGAATTGAAAGAGGCAGCGATCTGAAACAGAAAATCCAACAAAATGGCAGCCGCCGCACATAAGGCAAATGTCTTAAGCACCGCGCCAGCATATCCGAAATGGCACCAACCGCAAAGTAAAACTTTATATACACGACCTGATCACTCAGCTGAGTATTCGTTTCATTTGCTGTCAGACCGTGTAAAAGCTACTCAGAAAAGCTACACAGATGAACGATCAGACGAAAGAGAACCGGTTCTATATGGTCTGAGCTAGGGTTGTCGATATTTCTCAAAATATCAATATCGATAATATAAAAAATCCAAATTTTCAATATCGATATTTGATATATCGACTTCAAAAACATCGATATATCGATAATAGTCAGAGTTTCTTTCTCTTTAAACCTTAAGATCGTATACTCAAAAGAGATTTAGTTGGGCACATTACTTGTTCTGTTCTTATTTCAAAGCAGTTCAAATGTGCTTTTTTTCATGTGAAGTATTGTGACGAACTAAATTTGTATCTTATCTGAGTGTAGGCTTTAAAGACTTACAGATTATGCTTCAAAAAAATATCAAGTGAAGAATTTAAGAGAACCCGCCTAATGTGTTCTCCAGTCATTCTGCTTCGGGTGTATGTAAGTCAGCGATTGTCACCGATACCCTTAGGCGAAGACAGCACGAACAATTCATCGCACTAGCCCCAATAAGCTATTGGGTTCATGACGATATCTTCAATATACTCTAACACTGACACCTTATATTGCAGCGTATTTCTGCATCCATACGTGTATGTATAAGTTCTTAAATACGATTTTAAGTTGTATTACCAGATAATTTGTCAGGCTAGCCACATAATTTGCACCTATTACCATAGTATTTTTTTGATATATCGTTTATAAAAATATCGATAATCGCCAATATCGGCATACAAAATATCATATCGGAATAACCCTTATCGTCCAACAAAAATATCGATATATCAATAAAATATTGACATCCCTAGTCTGAGCACTCAGCTGAGTGGCAATTATCGAATTATAGTGTGACCTAATTGCAGTATGCTGGCTTTGCCATTTTTTGGCCGACAGAGTACAATTGTTATTGATTTTTAAATTCGAATTTGCGAAAATTTCTGGATCCTCGTATTACAGTTCACACAACACAAAATGGGCCACACCTGCCAGTCACGGCTTGTTTTTAATGCGTCTTTATTCATTTCGCTTTTTATTTTGCTTGTCTTCTTTTATGTGAACAAAACGTCACAATGTTTCAGTTGATTCCGGTGAAGCAATGTTTCATCTGAGCTTCTCAGGCATGTGTAAAAGCGAAACTGAGTTGGTCAGATGAATTTAGGTCTGAAGACAACTCATCTGAGTTGATCAGGTTGTGTAAATGGAGCTTAAGCAAAACTCACGTCGTCTGCAAAATCGAAGGATCAACCAAGCTCATGAGATGTGGTATACCGATTGTGATCCATAATAAAAATACTATCCACACGCACGGCCTGCACCAGGAACGGTAACATCACAATGCACACTGGGGTCGATAGCCAGTCGACCCATCAAAGCTCTTTTTGTATAAATACGATTCTTCAAAAGATAGTTGCAGGAGCAGCTACTTCCGGAGGTCTCAATTGGATATATGTCACAATTTTGTTTTTTTGTTTAAATCGTCGCGATACCCATTTTGCTTAAGCCGGGTATCCAGCACCGCAGAAACTAAAAATTCCTGTCAAACTTCATATAAAAAAAATGTGCCAGGAATTTTTAGTTTACCTTTTCGTTGCTTGTGTATCCAGCAACATGAACGTAATCCACAGTTTCTTATCGATAGTTGGCATATCGATAGCGTGTGTGGATGGAGAGAACAGCTGATACACAGCGCAGGAATATATTGCCAACAATTATTTCGTGATGAGCGTAAATTTTGGGGGAATGCTTTTATATTTTGTTTATTATGAGCTGTCATCTGGCTGGGGAACCAGCAGCGTGCATAGATTGGTAGGAGATTGTACCAAGATCACACTTATGGCAATTTGATGAGGCCGCCAGAGAGATGCTTTCCATAGACACAAAGGTCTGAGAGATGTCGTCGGATAAGTTGCCTTCTTAATCTGTGTGTCGCCAGTTCATAGGCAAATATATTGGAGGCCATAATGGCCTGCCTCACATACCAGGGACCATACATAGAAGACTAGTTTCTTGAGGGCAGTTGAGCATGCCGTACCCCATTAAGGGATCGCCCAGATCCACCGCTACGAGGCTTGAGAAGCCAATGGAGCTACAATGCCGTAGCTACTGCTCGAGTCCCATGGACTTTCCTGGCCAAGCGGTGGCCCAGAGACATGTCAAGGTACCGCGGCCTTGTATCCGAAAAAAACTTCATTTGATTGGCGTACAGCCTAGAGGTCATGCTGCAGTAATATTTTGTGCCATCCGAGACACACTGTGAAGTGTTATGCTCAGCCACCGACCTATCGTCCCCAAGTATAACCTGTAGCACCTACTCCGAGCAGCATGCTTTCTCCATAAAATAATATATATTTTTTTTAATTTACTAAAATTCAAATAGGTAACAGTGCTTAACAGGTGATTGATTAGAGTGACCTTCCACCTTTTAGGCATATGGTCGCACTGTTTTAGTGCAGTGCTGGATACAGGTCTTGAACAAGCTTTCAAGCAAGAATTCTAAAGCTTCGTTTGGTGAAAGAGGAATGGGTTCCGCAAAACATCGTCGATCGTCGAATTTTTAAATAAAACCCCGCCTTTTTTTTTTCACGAAATCGTTTTGCCTTATAACCAATTAACATCGTAACGAAGAACTGGCAAAATCGAATCAGAGAGCAAACTTTTGATGACTCTGCTCGCTATTGACGGTTATATGACCTCTTCTCTAAACAAACACGAAATATAAGTTCCAAACGCATGGAACAGACATGCCTACGTGAGAGAACAAAAAAAAACCCCCACAAAAATCCCCAGACGGGTAAAAAAAAAAAATATTTATAAAATCCTTTGTCAACCACCCCCAAAAATAATTTTCCACTGGTTTAAAGCAGACTTTACATGGACTTTCAATCGGTTCGATTCTTTAACAAAATTTAATTTAGTGTAACAATGCAAAAATTCAAACAAATGTACAAAGGCACAAGGAGGGTAAATAAAAAAAAAATGCCAATGATTATACAGACTGAAATGACTAAACATATGGAACCACACACCTACGTAGAAAAAAAGCAAAAAATGTCAAAATTTTTGGAAAATGTTAAGCTTTAAAGTATTTATTCGCAATAATAACTCTCAGCTTAAACCCCTTAATTTTTTGGGAATTATTCATCTTAGTTCTTAACTAAGTTTGTTACTTGATTTAGAAACTTGAATGCTAAGACCTTCCTGAATAACGGTTTTCCCAAACCCTTTTCACAAATAAAGATTTCTAAGATTTCCGTAGATTTACTAAAATTTTTAAATGTAAAATGCTGCTTTTTCCTATGTACATATCTTGTTTTATGATCGGCATGGATAACTCTAATACTTTACGGGTTTTTTTGGGTGGAATGGTACAAAAAAATGGTAAACAAAAACGGAAAACTGGAACAACTTATTCTAACTTTTGTCTGCTGTAGCTCTCGCTCGCCCATTTCAATGCGATATTTTATCTCCATCTGCTCTCTTTCTGCGTTTTCTTTGCTTCATACCAGCAGAAGCACAGAAAATTAAGAAAGCCAGAGAATGGTGGAATCTCGTTTTGGATATGTTCAAGCATCGAATGCTCCACAAGGAAGTCGTCTACAAAATGGGAAAAGGAGGTAATACCCGCGGCGCACGCCCTGATGAGCAATTGCGGTTTTTTTTCTCACAACAGAATTAAATTGTTTTATATTAACATTTTTTTTGCAGATTTGTGTTTGAGAAAAAATGTTCGTGAAGGCCGCAAAAATTTTTGCATGCAATAAAAAGTGAAAATGGATTTTATTTCTTTATTTTTTTCTTTCTATTTTTGCTGTGAATGTTTGGATGATGTTGATTATGTTTGGCGAGTGACTATTGAAAAGTGTGAAAATTGGTGATGAACTCAAAAATGAGGAAACATCATAATAACCGTCAATTTTTTTAGTTTTTGCGGAACAAATAATAATGGACAACCATTTGAGTCGGCATTTGTGTGTGTGTGTGTGACCTTGCCCCTCTGGGCAAAACAGAGGTTGACTATGCACTAAGTGAACTGCGACAAGGTTTTTCCCCACATCTTGAATGAGATGAGGTCTTCTATTTTGCCATAAACCGTCGACATTGGAGGTAATGCTAATGTTTTTGTTTTATATTTTAAATCGACTTAAACGAGTTGAACAAATGAAGGAAGCAGAGATTTTTTATGCTTTTGGTCAAACTTCTGCTTCTAATTCCAATCCCGGCATTCCGCTTTGAGTTCTTCCCTGGTCAGAACCTTCATAATGTCAAAGCTTGCAACGCTTTCAATAGTTCGAAATAAACTTTTGATGTCTCATGCGATTCTAGCTCTTACACGAAGCCACAGTTTAGCCCATGATACAACTGTACTAGGTATGGCGCTCAGCCCACATTCTGAGTTAGGCTCATTTGCTTAGAGCGCGAAAGAGAGCGGGAATGTGAGCGCCAGAGTAAACGCAAACATCACACACACACATAGAAAACAAAAATAAAGAAGTTACAGACTTAAATACATTTATATGCATGAACAAATATGATTGGTTGGAATTTTGTATTTATCATCAGTGTACAAACATAGGGATATTCAATTTTAGTAATAAATATGAACAATTTGACAAGTATTAAAGTATGTAAAACATTTTGTTTTGCATCGCAGCATCAAAAAAGCCACAATTTAACAAGCTAACGCAATGCAAATTTACACAATGAACTGAGCGCCGTACCTTCTTAATTGTATCATGGTTTAGCAGCTCATGTTGGAGTGAACAAGGTGAAGCCGCCAGCCTCTGCTATGCCTAGGAGATAGAAAGAGACGGCAGAAGATTTGTTTGTCTCTGCTTGTGTACCTTTGGCCCTACAAACACTAAGAGCGCTATCTCGCTTGGCTTCACCTTATTAACTCCACCATGGTTCAGCAGCTTAAAAAGCAAAATTAAATGGAATGTCTCAGATGAAAAAAATGTACCTTCTGCACATGAATAGAAACACTTTTGAACAGTTTTGATATCTAATTGATTTCGGGTATTAATTAAATAAAGTAAATGTTATCTTTTCTAACCAATTCGAGATTAAGTTAATTTAGACGCAACGAATGGAAATGTTTAAAATGCAGTTTACAACGAAACCATTTAGTTGGAACGTATGGAATTTGCTGAAACTTCAATTCTCTATGGAAACATTGATTGGGGGGTTGACTGAACTTTTAATGTGATCGAGAACCGAATACACCAAACCAGTCTCCGCCCTGTAAACCCACAACGCAATAGATTTTACAACAAACACGCACCAAAACTGATGAATGGACCCAAAGACAAATTCTAAAAACACAGACCCCGATACGTGGGGCTACTATTTATATTTTGGGAATAGCAAATAATAAAAATTCTTCATGATAATGTATGCACTTTTTCATTCGCTCAAACCAATTTTCAAACACTTTTTCGACTCCGATTGAGGCACCTCCAAATTATGGGTTTTAGTACTACGCAGTTTATTTTTGTTTGGGTGCTCAGGGCTGTACGGCGGATGATCCATCAATTCGACGTTTGTGATGTGTGAGAGCTCTTATTGTCATGATGGAGAACGATACGTTTTTTGAGAGATTGTGAAATAATGCGATTGTGAGATGTTCATGCAAAATCTTACATATGGTGGTGGAACTAATATTTAGGGATGCCTCAATCTCACGATATGTCACATGACCGCATGTACGGAATTCTTCGCTGAGCGAACTATGACCACAATGGAATTTAGGGGATTTTGATGATGCTTTATGGCCATACAAAGAACTAAGTTCATCCACACACTCTTGTTAAGATAATCCACATTGAATGTTGTGAAAAATAATCTAGCAAAAACCTTCTCTTGAAATTTTCAACTTCTGTAAAAAAACACAAATTGCGTTAGTACATCAAAACATTGTGAGACCCTTTTATTAAAGATTTTAACTATGAATAAGGTTACAGTTCCAGACATATATATAGAACCCCCACACATCAAAGAAGTTTGAATCCTCATCATTAGGTTTTCTTTTTCAGTTTGTCGTATTGCTAACCAAAACACAATTTGAAGGAAAGTTTACTTTTCACGTCGGCAAGTTCATGCTCTGTTCTTAGGGACCAATTAGGCGTGAAACCATCACAGGGCAACTTTAACGAACTGAATTACGTGCGAAGCGCCAGTACACGTTAGTTTTGTAACATGACAAAGCTCGTCCACATGTTGCGCAGCCGATCAAAACATGCCTTGAAACGCTGAAATGGGAAGTCCTACCCCATCCGCCTCTTCTTGTTGGTGAGAATCGGCACTTCTTCAATTCGGAAAACTCACAAATTCTATCAAATTCGTAAATCGCATCAAAAGACTCATTGTTTTTTCCAGATTGTCGGTTATGTTAATAAAGGTTATAGGGTTACGGTTATAGGAAAAACATTTTTTTTCGTTTATGGTTTCGGTTCGTTCCACTGACCATTAAACAATATTTTTAAAAAACAAAAAGATTTTCGTTTTGGTGTTGAGAGAACATAAATCAATTCCACTTTCGAAAAGTTGCCATGGTAATAGAATTGAGAACATGCCTGTATAATTCCGATTTTCATTTTCTGAAATCAATCAGCTGTTTTTGCCGCACAAGTTGGTAGCGCCTTTAGCATTCCAATGGTTATGAGCAGAGATCGCAAATAACTGTTGACCGTTTTTCGTTATCCAAAATTAACTGTTAAGCAAAGAGTCAGAGATGAACCGTTCACATCGTCTCTTGAATAAATCGGTCTGCCATCACATTGTTTCCCTTTTGACCTGCTCATTCGCTGACCGTTTTGTCGCAACCCAGAAAACAATTGAGCGATTGTTTAATCGCCAATCGCCAAAAAGAGTCTTCTGGGAGTCGCGGGAGAGATTATCTGAAGATTAAATCTTCTAGCAATCTTCTCCGCGACTCCCAGAAGATTGTATAGTCGTCCACCGCAGAAAAGAGTCTTCTGGGAGTCGCGGGGAAGACTGCTAGAAGATTGAATCGTCTAGCAATCTTCTGGGAGTCGCGTGGGAGGTGATCGAAAAACACGCAATGAACGCTTAACTTTCAGAGACAAGCGTCAAAGAGAGCAATTTTACAATAACATATACATAACATACATTATCCCAGCCAACATTTTATCAAATTTCTGATCATATTCGAGTCTTTTTCGAGTCCTCTGTCTGATTAAAATAGTCATAAATGCGCTCGTTTTCTGATCATAAATGATACTTTTGTCGGGAGGAAATGGTACCCTAGCCGCGACTCTTTATAAAGAGTCATTTCTATCCCGTTTTTCTGATCAGTTTCGGCTCCTTTTCGAGTCATTTGCTAGTCTTTTTCGAGTCGTTTTTAAATTAATCACATTTTGAGCATTTGCATGAGTCATTTTCGAGTCTTCCTTAAGTCGCGCATGAAATGAATCTCTTTTTAATCACCGAAAGGGCTCCAAAAAGACTCATCAAGTTGATTCTTGTTCAAATGATCTTCCAAATGCTAGGTGGGATATTGAAAGCGCGTAACCCTACAAATATACGAAAATTAAAATAGTTAGGCGACTCTTCTGAGACTCTTATGGGCGACTATATTGCGACACTTTCAATTGAGTTAGTGGCGACCCTTCTAGGCAGAATTAAATTCTCGGCGAGTCGCCTGCGACTCTTCAGCGATTAAAAATGTTTGATGGGAAGCGAAGTAAATAAAAGTCTTTGCGTTTGTATGCGTGTGTGTATGCGAGTGAGTGCATATGTTTGGGCTTTGAAGTCACACACAAACAAATAAAGGAAGACAAAAAAGACTGCTTACGCTGAGCCTTTGATATTTTTCCTCATCTGCTGACTGTTAGTTAAGGTGCGAGCGCTCAGTTGGATTGCTATTGAATAAGCACAACAAGCTAGATATACCTTAACAAGGTAGCCGCACTTGCTCTGTTTGCTTACTTGTTAAATTTCCTTAAACCGGCCCCAACGATGCCCCGGGGCACGACTTGTTGCAATTCTTGCCGAAGTCAACCTTCATTGTGTGTTGAGAGAGACATAACGTTTTCCTTCTGCTTGGAACTTCTGTCTGTAAACAACCCTTCTGAGTGACGCATCTCTGCGTATGAATTTTATGTATTCTACAGTATAGAAATTCATTACTCTCTCGCTCACGCTCTCTTTGGCACTCATTTTGACACATATAAGGAGTATTGAGAGAGCGAGTGCGGCTACCTTGACAACAAAAGAAAGGTCAACTCAATACCAGAACAAAGAGAAACGAAGTGTTTCGCTCAGAGAGG
Source organism: Lordiphosa stackelbergi (assembly GCA_018904235.1). NCBI lineage: Eukaryota > Metazoa > Arthropoda > Insecta > Diptera > Drosophilidae > Lordiphosa > Lordiphosa stackelbergi. The sequence continues at coordinate 34,654 of JAEIFU010002536.1, forward strand.
TCTATCTTTCTTCCTTCACCATATCGAAACTAAACGGATGTTTTGCAAGTAGGCAGTACGGCTAAAAGGAAGCAATAAGCTTCATGGATATATCTTCTAATTTTGAAGGAACGCACTTGTTTGGCTTTGAAAATTGTCATTTGCTACACATTCGGTTCTGTTATACCCAGAACAGGGCAGGGATGTGAAATGAATGGATAATCTTCTAGTCTAGAAATATGTATGTATGTTGTATCGGATGCAAAAGATACACCTTGTGGATGCACGAATATCAATATTACAAATATTCTCTGAAGGATGATCCTGTATGGATTTCGGATCAAAGCATCTTCTGATGCTATTTTGATCCCAATAAGAACAGTATTTATCCCAGGTAATCTATGTACAAAAAACTGAGCCTTGAATATTCTCAACCTTCTATTTCCAACGCAAGACACATTCGGGTGTTTCTCCACTGTTTCTTTTCCGTTGCAATTCTGTGATGAAAACAAAAAGAGGAGCGAGTGAGATCAACTTTCAACTAATAAGAATTTATGTTTCCAGGAGGTCTGCCGCTGCACCGCCAAGACACTGCCGCCAGCATCTAGGACTCACCGCAGCATTCCCAGTGACTTTCTTCTAAAACTGTTGACTCTTTTAACGCAATGTGATAATAAAAGACTGAAATACTTGACACACATAAAATCCATTTTTGGGGCGTCTTTTGATTTGGGTTACAAAAAGTAGGAAAGAAAGTGGGGGGAAAGAAACCCGGAGAAGCGATGATTACGACGCCACCCGCCCCAAAGCAGGCGGATGAGCCGCTAAATGGTGCAAAACCAGCCGGCCCAGCTTGATTTGGTGCTTGCTGCTGGCCATAAAACTAAACTCGGCTCAGATGTGACGTAATTTCTGCTTTTATTGCTGCGGCTGCAGTTGTTGTTGTCATTGCATTCGCAGCGTCACAGTTGTTGTTGCCTTAAGCAAAAATCGGAGAGTGTTTTGCCACGCTCTTCAAATTATTCCAGCGCATGCGTATTCAGGTGATTGCGACCGATGGCTATTTATTTGCATACACCTTCCGGTGATGAGGGTGACTGGAGAATGGAGAATGGAAACGTTGATTCGATCGAAATGTAGAAACTGGTAAATGGAAATGAAAACGAAAACAATGTCAGGCGAGAAGAAGATGAAGAAGAAGAAAGGAGAAACCGCATAACCGCTTCCTTGTGAAAGGAGAGCAGAGGCGCCGCATAAAGCTGTTAAACCGGATGACAAAAAACAAAATAAGGAGCCATGGCATAAAGTACAAGCAGGAAGTTAAGCCAAAAAGCAGGATTCCAAATATCTCCCGCGGCTCAGAGTCGTGGGATGCGCTGTAGATTGTAAGCCAAAGCAGTCTGTGCTCCAAACCCCAAAAAGAGGATTAAGAAATTGAATGCAAATCTGGCTTTGATGCAGGTAAGTAGTAGTAGCGTTTCGGGTTCCATATTATGGCTAATACTATCCAAATCGATTTTCAAAAACTCGAATTAGTTTGGGAGATATAGCTCTCTTTTAATGACCCAAGGTTTCAATTGTAAATGAAGAGGTACTTATAGCTATGTAACCAATATACTAAGCCTTATCGTCAGAGGAATTACTTCGAAGATTTCTCTGCTACGAAACGCAGAATATGCGTAGTATATGCTCCCAAGCATATACAGGGTTTGTCCGAAAAGTAATAGGACTGAGTCGATTTAAAAAAAAATTGGTTGAGCCCATCGTTAAAATTCTTTAAAAACTTTCAAAATAGGCTCATTCTGCGTCGACGCAGCGCTGCCAGCGCGATTTGCAAGCATTGAAGGCGTCACGGAAGGCATTCTACGAAATAGCCTTGAGAGCCGCGGTGGATGCTGCTTGGATCCCCTCTGTCGTCTCAAAATGAATGCCTTTCATCGGTCTTTTCAGGCGAGAAAACAAAAAAGGTCTGGGGGGCCACATCTGGGCTGTTGGGCGGCTGCAGAAGCGTTGTGATGACGGTGTAAAGGATAAACAAACATCTGGGAAAGCCTGCTTGATCATATCAAACGTCTATGTCGCAGATTTACCAAGTTTCACACAGAATTTAATTGCGTACCTCATGCCTTGCACCACTCACAGAAACACGTCGCGCGAAAATGCCTGTCCTGACTCTCCAGGTGCTCGAAGACCAGCCGCTCGTTCGTTAGCTAGAAACGCCCTTTACCGAATCCAGTCGGTGCGCGCACGCTTTGAAGTACAGTCGCGGACAGTTCCGGACAAAAAGTTTAAATTTCCCTCTGTATTCCTGCGTCCTCAAATCTTGCATAACACGGGGTCCGATTGTGATAGCTGAAAGGAGCCTCCATCAAAGTTTCGAGAGGTCGAAATGCGTTCAGACGCCTTAATGTCGTGCCCTTAGTAACTAAAACCATCTGGCCCATTCAAGTTAACCTTTTTCTCATCTCAGTATACCACATTTTTCCACTCCTCCCTCGAAGATATTTGACTTTTTGCAATATCCCTTCTAGCTTGTTTATCAGTTGCCGTCAATGCAGGCTTGGTCTTCATTTTCTTCAATATTACAAATCGCATGAATTCATAAGGTTACTTAAACTCATTGGATGAACTATTAGTAGACTTTTTGGACCAAGAGTCGGAATTTGATACAATTTTTGCGCACATTTTGTTCTTGATAAAAAAAAATGTCATCTTTATATTGTTTAGTATTCCCCAAAAGCAAAAACAGTGTTACCGTTACGAGCTCGTAAATAACTCTCAACCCAATGTTCAATTTGCTCTGCTCACGTCAAAACGGACTCGGGCTTTCCCTCAACAGAATTTAAGTTGAACACACAGCACTGATCGGTCTGAGAGCAACGCCATACTAGGTCCAAGTCAGTCAAACCAAAGACCAATATAATCTCTAAGATGCCGAACGCCCATACAATGGTTTTGCAATATACAGCTGTTTTTTTTTTGTTGGCGCCGAAAATCGCACTCTCTCCGCTCACACAAAATTGAGAGTACGCCTTTAAAGTGCAACAAAAATAATTGTTGATTTTGTTTTTATTTTTTGGTAGAATTTTGGTAGCAGGTTATTTAGTGCAAAAGGTAGGTTCAGTCGATTTAACGATTAAAATATACTTAATAATCATGGGATTTATCACGCGACAAAAAAATGGAAGTCATCAATTATATCAACAGACATAATGTATGTTAAGTTTTTTTTATACAACTTATTAAAGTTATTATGCATTTTTTTTTTCAGATTCAGTCATTTCCTTGATAGTATCTTTAAGGACTGTGTACAAACATTCGTTATCTGCTGGCTGTAATTTTTTTATGCTGTTCCACTTTTGTAGGACTGGGAAGATTTAATTCCAACGAGTCTCTTAAAAACATATATGTCGAAGTAAACCTGTAATAAATGCTCTGAGCGAACAATTTTTCGGAATCATTCCACCTCATATTTGTTCCCTTTTTTTCATAAGAAGCATTTTCGCCAGTATTTTTTCATTTCCCGTTAAATTCATTTTATCAATTGCAGAAAGTAGGTCATTTTTGCAACTTAGATTCCAACCTAATCACCTTTCAAGGTTTTAAGTTCGAATTTTCTTTTTGCAGCATCTTTTTTCGCATTTGTCTTTCATCAGACAATTTTTATATGTTAAATATTTTTTTTGGCTAGCTTTTAGAGTTTTTGTCGCTTTTAAGGCACTGACGACAAAATTCAGCAGGGACTGTGAGCGGTGTCTTTTCTTGGAGGCGATCTTACAGCATTGAAATCAATTTCATTATTATTACAACCAGGGTATAATACCGGAACCGAAACCGGAACCGTTAACCGAAATAAAACTGTTTAAATCGCGTTCCGGGAACCGGAATCGAAACCAATTTTTTTGGGAAATTTACCGTTATTAGAACCGATATAACCGGAACGAAACCGAAACGTTGGTACCGGTACAGTTTCGGTTTTTTTACCTTTGCCGAGCGCATCGTAGTTTCAGTCAGACGTTTGTAATGCAAAAAAGCAATCATAAAACTTTTTTCAGGAGTCATAACATTTAAGCACCCATCGATTGCCCTACGCGTTGGAGCTCAACCTACAGGATACCAAAATATTTGCTGGCGGAAGACATCTTCAACTTTTGCTCCAATTTTGCGGCTGCAGATAAAGACTTTCTTCGGAACCGGAAAGTGTGGGACTCAGTTCGCGAAATTGTACGCATATTTCAGCGGAGGCGGGCACAACTAAACTTAAAGCCGAAAGTCGAGTTTTGGGCGATTTTTATTCCATTTGGATTCACTGCAAATTGGAAATATCAAAAAATTCGTTCTCTCTTGCGAAATCGTTTTTTCAGGAAATAGAAGAGCGAGGGAAATCCCTATTTGAAAACAATGCTTTTCTATGTGCAATATTTTTGGACCCTAGGTCTAACGTAACGCTAAGTACTGAGCAAAAAAATACTTGAATCGATCTTTTACATAATAGTTAAAAGTTACAATTCTGGTTCATTTGAATGCGCCGACGAAGTTGAGGAATATTGATTTTGATTCTTGGTAATAATCCTCTACAAAGTTCGCAGAATTGTGTGCGATTTCAAAAGTCGTTCTTTCTGTTCCATCTACGCAGGTAAGCGTGCAACGCCTATTTATTCTCTGGCGTTAAATATAATAATGAATGAATCCGCTAAGAAGTTGCATGGACTCAACCACATTCAATGCAATTATGTCACTGCGAGCAAATCACAAGAATGCTATATAGTGGACGTTAAAAAAATACGAAATATGAAGGATATGCCATTTTACTTTAAATGTGAAACCATTCATTTCGTGTTGAATTTTGATTCGTTTTATTAAACAGGAATAAAATGATTTAGATTTATCTCCTCAGTATTTAAAATAACTATTACTTATATCGGTATTCGTACCGGTATACCGAAATAAAAATGCGGGTACCGTATCGAAACCGAAAACCGAAATTAATTGAAAACCGAAATGGAACCTTTAACCGAAACATTCATTTCGGCACGTACACCGGTATCGGAACCGGAACCGAAATTCGTTTCGGGATTATGCCCTGATTACAACTGTAATATTGATTAGGTTGCGATCTGGGGATTGTTCTTTTTCACAAATTTAATCCCAATATCATCTGATGAGAAATGACCGAACTTTAAAATGTTAGTTGTAACGGTTTGCAGCAGCGAACGCCAGAGTTGAACATAAACAGAGAGCGAATCGGCGTGAGAGAGAACGACATTCACATTCACATTGTTAGCCGAGCCTAAGGTGTAAGCTTAGAAGAACTTTTGAATGCGTGAATTTTGCCAAAAGGGTCCGTGATAGAGCCGACAGAAAAAATAAAAAAATTTGTGTTTCTCTCCTCTCACAACCAAAGAGAGACAGAGAGCGTAGTTGAAGGTTGTTTCAGTACCCTTTATTGTTTTGTTTCTGACACAGGCAAATGGGGGACCGATATTTGCGAACTTCGGTTTTGACTAAGATTTCATTGTTTCCCTCATAAAAGGTATTAATAACACTATGCAACAATTTTTTTGATCCCGGCTTCTAAATAGTTAATCCTTATGTAAAATTTCACGCTGAATTCAAATCTGCTTTCAGATATGTCAAAAGTAGAACGGTTTTTTAGATATCGCTAAATTTTCAATTTTAGTGTTTTTGAAAAAAGGTAGATCTACTAAAATGCCCTTTCCTCTAGTTTTCGTCCACCGATATGTATAAACTGGAACAAAAACTAAAGATAATAAAATTATTTCTTAAAAAAAACGATAGTTGTTAAAAATTTAATCATAAATGACGAAGTTATGTCACTTCAAAGTTGGATTTTTGAAACTTTTTTGATGATTTTTCAATTTTTTTGCTGCAATCACACCTTAGTCACAAATTAGAATAAACGTTGAGCATTAAGAGTTTTTATTGCAGTTCAATGTTGGATAAAAGTACTCACTTTTGTTTTTTGCGCAGACTGTGTGTTTCTCGCAAAACAAGAACCAGCAATAGTCTCCCATCATTGCCGGATCCCACTTGCCTTGGTAGGGAAACTCCATCGCTGCATTTGCTGATGGAAGCGTTCGCCAGCTCGTCGCTTTCATCGCCTAGGTTGTCCGGGAAAAAATCCAAATGGGAGTGCAAAAAGTGAACTTTTAGGACATTTTACACCTTTCAAAAATAAAAAGAAATAACAAAGTGATTGTTTTAGTGACCTTTTGATTGAAAATCGTAGAACTTTTTAGGCAGGCTCTAGGTAATTAAGTTATGGATATTGTTCACAACTTTTCTAAAACAAGACACGCACAACACTACAAAGGAGGCTGGTTGACAGTATAACGCTATTGTCAGATACCAATTCATCTTCAGCTGTCTGCGCCTGTCCTTAGTGTGTTGGCAAAGGTTGCCTCATAACAGAATTGCTATGAATGCTTGGGAATCCCAAAGACAAAAAAAAGGAAATAAAATTGGTAAATATAAAAACTCGATGAAAAACAGACTGAGATTATTTTTTTCGAGTTTTTTTGTAGTTTTCCAATAAATCATCAACAATTTCTTTGTAGTCCTCATTTCTTTTGTTTCCGAGAAAATTAGACACTACTGCGCATGCTTTTGCCCTCGTCTGCTGATAATGCCGAGTAAAATTCATTAGCTTTTGATTTGCGGACCCACAAATACGCCTTCTTTGATTTTGACGATTTGGCGATGATTTGATTTCAAATGCCGCAAAATTTTCATTTTTATGCAACCGGAGAATAATTTTGTCCTTTGAACTAGGGGCGGAAATTTTACGTTATCTTCTCCGACTACAAATTGGCCCTTCCATCCCAGTCTTTACGTAAGTAATGTTCACTGCGATCTCGGCAGTCCCGTCTTATATATATATAAAACATATATTAATAATACTCTCAACAAGAGGTATGTTTACTAAATTGTGAATGTAGCGTTTATTTTTCATCCGATTTTGATGACCAAGTGCAAAAAATGTTTGAAGTGCCATAACTTCGTCATTTATGATTGGATTTTAAACAACTGTCGTTTTTTTAAGAAATAATTTATTATCTTTAATTTTTGTTCCAGTTTATTCATATCGGTATACTAAAACCAGAGAAAATGGCATTTTAGTAGACCTACCTTTTACAAAACACTAAAATTGAAAATTTAGCTATATCTCAAAAACGGTTCTACTTTTGACATATCTGGGAACAGATTTGAATTCAGAGTGAAATTTTACATTAGAATCAAATGCTAAAAGTGCCGGATACAAAAACTTTTGAAATTTTGTGACATAGTGCAATCATTACAATGGGACGTGGAAAGCACTGCAACTGTGGTGAAGTACAATCTTATCAAAAAATTGATATTGGACGGAAAACCTTAAAGAGAAGTTGGTCAATTGGTAGGATGCTTTAATAAAATGAATAAAAAAGCATTAAACTATAAAGAAAATATTGAAACACGCGAACGAAAACGATCTATGACCCCTCTTCATGGAAAAAGTCAGAGCAAGAAGGATCCCCTCAAACCTACTACCCAGCTTAAAAAGCTTAAAATAGGTGAGACGGACATATATTAGGCAACATAACCTAAAAGCCCGCAGTCCAAA
>JAEIFU010002537.1:0-42178 GCA_018904235.1 Lordiphosa stackelbergi
TTTTATTCATCTACAAAAGCATACTTGATGCAATCATATTTTTTGACAACTATTTCATTTCCAGTTTATACCAAAATGTTTCTAAAATTGATTCAGCAGTCGTAGTCGATTTACAAAAATTTACTAAATATTCGTTTAGTTTTTAGACAAAAGTTCAGACTATTGCTAATCTTTAACTAACCTGGTTCTATCGACTCAAATAAAGTGAATTGTGAATGTGAATTTAAATTTGAATTACTGCCGCCTAAATTCTGCTCCACTATCGATAGTTTTCACTTATCGAACTGAATGGGCATTACTTTTTTTGCACACTTGGCTTCACTGCGCAGCAGCTGATTTGTGGTGTAGCCGTTTCGCGGTGAGTGTCGGGTGAGACCGCATTTGCCTAACTAACAACAACACATGTGGACATGGTAAACATGCTGGACGATATAACATTTAACGTGAATACAAAGCCGGCTCAAATCAGCCGGGGCCAAAAGGTAAGTTGAGTAAAAATCCCACATCAATTTATCCCAAGTAACTGTTGGTAATTTGATTTAGAAACAGGCTCCTGCTGCAGCAGCAAAGCGCAAAAAACATGTGGCGGGCGAATTTGATTTCCAGTTCAATGTGGACAAGCCCAAGGTGAAGGCCATAGTGATGAGAAGGCGTCCAGCGGTTGCAGCCAAAACTGCTTCCGAAAGCAAGAAGGTTAAAGTTCCAACTGTAAAGAGCTCTAATGCTCCGTCATTGAGTTCCAAACCTGCTTCCCCAGGCAAGAATGTTAAAATACCAACTGTAAAGAGCTCAAATGCTTCGTCATTGGGTTCCAAACCTGCTGTAGCTACAGCTCCAGCTGTGAGTTCCAAACCTGCTGTAGCTAAGGCTCCCGCTGTGAGTTCCAAACCTGCTTTAGCTACTCCTCCAGCATTGAGTTCCAAACCTTCAGTCCTCGGCGACGATTTAATGCTAAATGTGGTCATCAAACCGGTCGCACAGCAACCCAAGACCAAGCTAACTCGAGAGCAGCGTTTGAGCCAAAAGAAGAAGCGTCGTGATCAGCCGGTGGCCAAGTTGAGTGCAGAGAAACTGAAACGTGCCCATCGTAAACCGGAGAATCCCAACAAGCTGCCCACCGCCGGCGATCTGTTCAAGGCTCAAATGGAGGAGGAAAAGCGCAAAAAGAGAGAGCTAGAGGCACCAGCGGAACAGCCAGAGGAACCTAAGAAACCTCCTTCCACGGCCAAAAACCAATTCCGTAAGCCCAAAGTCGGACTCTTCGATCAGAGCGATGTCACCGCCCTCAAGCAGTTGGGTCAGCGTGCCGTCAAGCCCATCAAAGAGACCATCTTCTCCGGCTCAAAAGTCTCTAGCCTCAGCATACATCCGCATGCCATTAAGAACCTCGAAGACTTACTCAGCATCCGCGAACTGACCACGGTGCAGGAGAAGACCATACCACAGATTCTGGCCGGCAAGGATGTTTTGGTGCGCTCCCAGACGGGTTCGGGCAAAACTCTGGCCTATGCTCTGCCCCTGGTGGAGAAATTGCAGTCCCAATTGCCCAAAATCAAACGTAGCGATGGTGTCTTGGCCCTGATTATTGTGCCCACCCGGGAACTGGTGCTGCAGACCTATGAGCTCATGCAGAAGCTGGTCAAACCCTTCACCTGGCTGGTGCCCGGCTCCCTGTTGGGCGGAGACAGTCGCAAGAGTGAAAAGGCACGCCTAAGGAAGGGCATCAACATTCTGGTGGGCACACCCGGACGTCTGGTGGACCATCTACTGCATACCGCCAACTTTAAGCTGACCCGTCTGCAATTCCTCATCCTGGACGAGGCCGATCGTATGCTGGAACTGGGCTATGAGCGGGATGTTAAGCAGTTGGTGGAGGCCATAGACAAGCAACGCTCGGAGGCGGACAAAGAGCAGCCGCTGCCTAATCTCCAACGTTTGCTGCTGAGTGCCACCCTGACCACACAGGTGCAACAGTTGGCTGGGCTGACGCTCAAGGATCCCCTGTACATAGACAACAGCGATGAGGCCACCGCGCTGGCACTGAAAAGCCAAAATGGCTATCAAAAGGAGACAATTGAGGCGCAGATACAGCGGGAGGAGGATGACGCTGGCCTGGGCGAGTACCAGGAGGAAGTGACGGGAGTGCTAAGCATTCCAGAGCATCTACAGCTCAGCTATGTGGTGGTGCCACCCAAGCTACGTCTGGTGGCCATATCCGCCCTGCTGGCCAAAGAGTTGGCCGCCAGTCCCAAGCAGTTCAAGGCCATTATTTTTATGAGCACCATGGAAATGGTCAATTTTCATCACGATATGCTGAATGAGGCACTAACACGACGTGTCCTCGACGAGGAGGATGAGGAAAATGATGAGGAGAAGGAGGAGGATGATCAAGATGACAAACCACTGTTGCAGGGATTGCGCTTCTTCAAGTGAGTGAACAAGTAGATGGGGGGGTTGAATAAGCTAGCAAAGTTCGTTTTAAGGATTTATCCCAAAACAGCTCATCAAGCTTTTAGAAGTTTACGTTTTGTTTTCAAACAAATGCTTAAGGCCCCTCCTCCAGTTAAACACTTTTCTTCCTTTTTATAAGTAAATCCCTTTGCTGAGTCCAAAAAATGTTTAGTGGGTCCGTTTTTGAGCAATCGCTCGTTTTTTGATTGGGAAAAAAGTACCTTTAGAAAACTGTGTATATCTTCAGTATCGTTTCATTGATTTTGAAAAGGTAATGTTTTCGTGGAAGGCAATTGAACGCCCTATCATTCATTCATACACCACTTCTTCGTCTCTGTGCTTGACTTCGGCGTTATAAAGGCTTTTATCGGCAAATTGCATGATATTTATCACTTTAAAAAAAAAGCTAGATTTTAAAGTTCGATTTTCACCACGAAACAAAATTGTATAAAAATGATTTTATTGCGGTCATCAAAGATTTTAAAATCCGTCGCAAGAATATAGAAGTAAAAAAATAGAAGGTTTCAAGTTTTAATGAAACGCCATTTCATACTTCGTTAACATGTACCGGTTATATGCAAAAATGGAAATATAAAAGCGAAATGTAAATATATTTTTTAGGTTCGATATAATAATTTAATTGCTTGTTGCAATTCGCTTTCATTGCAAATATCGCTTATATGCAAACATTAAACATCAAATTTAAAATTTCTGCGTACTAGTTTAATCGGTTGTTAAGCATTTTGCAACCACAGTTACAGATAGCTGAACAGATTTTTGTCATGAATTTCACATCATATTCTAACAGCTAAAGAAAAAGTTAGATTTTAAATGACTTTTAAACCAACAATTATCAAAAGATGCTTGCAGCGAAGGAGAAAGCAAGGCTCCGCCACATCTCGACCATTAAAAACAATGCAGGCGAAGTGTTGTTACCAATCATCACAAGAAAGGGAATAAATATAGCACACATGTACACTTAAAGACAGCACTATTGTAGATTAGCCAAATCCGCTATTTACACGGAATTTTTAATAGAGCAGTTTTGCTCGCTAAGGCACAGGAGCTCGCCTTAAAGCCAAATGAAGACTATGCTTCAGATTGGAGCGGTCGCCAGAGTTGCTGCAAACTAAATTCTCTTAACTTCGCAAAGATTCATAGAGAATCCAATAAAAATATATATTATTATATTATATATTTATTATTTTATTTAATCCAATAAAAATAATATAGCAAATGAGGCGGTTTTAACTCAAATTATTTTGCCGATGCATCTGGATTGTACTTTAAGGCTCTACCAAACGGAAGCAGCAAGCAAAGTTTAAAAGGATTCAAAACCCAGATGCAATACTGATGTTTCAGTCCAATGAATCTCAAATGTTATAAAAGTTCGAAATTACAAGGTTCAATCTAAATAGATGCCGGGTACATTCAATGCGACAGTGCTCTTGCCTGATTTGGAATTATTTCGTACGAGACTTTTGTATAATCGTATCGTATTGAATGAAAATTAAAATCCATCTGAGGATGTATTTTGCTCAATCTGAATATTAAGCTGGCTCCACAAATTTGGATTCACTACCTCGACATTTTCCTATATAATAATAATATTACCACTTTTAAAAAAATTGAAGATCAGATCTTAAATGTAAAAAAATAAAAAATAAAATTTTTTCTTGGAAAATTCATTTCTCTGAAAGAATAATTTATATTTTAAGGCTCATATGGAAAAGACTGAAACAAAATTTTGTAGTAAAAACCATCCTTTGAGACATTTAAATCGTAAGGGATTTGAAATTATCATTTAAAATAAGTATACATAACGTAAATTACCAATTGGGTTTAACGCAAATTTTTCTGTAAATATATCGCGAATATATAATTTTTATAACAAGTTTTCTCACGCACACCTAAAAACCGGTAATCGATTCAACGTCAATATCCCTGATGACCCATATAATGGACGCTATATTAAATTAAAATTTATGCGAAATTCCATGTATTTCTTCTGAGGCCTACTCAGTCCCTTGGGGTTATGTAGATTAATATGTTTTTTTTTATTCCTTTTATTTTTGAAAAACCTTGTTTTAAACCAAACGATTCAAGCCAAGTATATTTTTTTACTTATAGCTCTAGAGCCAGTAACTAAGAACTGCCTTACAGTACTTCAATATTTATTAACAAAAAATTATTATTTAACAAATGTATTTCATTCTTAGGAAATAAGTATATGTGCATTTTATATAGTTCTTAAAATTTTGTATTAAGTTCAAACTTTTGATCAACTTTAATAGTTAATGTGCTTTCCTTTTGCCTCTAAGACTTTTGCTAGGCGGTTTGGCATGGAATCTGCCAGATTTTGGAGAGTTTCATTGCTTATTAACTCCCATTCTGCAAGCAAAGCGTACTTTAAATGCTTAATGAGTCGAACTGCCTCCCACCTTTATAAATCCTGGCTGAGAGGATACCCCAGAGGTCCTCAATTGGGTTCAAGTCAGGACTGATAGCCGGCCACTCCAGTACAGGTATTTTTCTTGAAGAAAAATAAGCCTTTGTGGCTTTTGATGTGTGGATTGGAGCGTTGTCCTGTTGAAAAATCCATCTATCTTCGTAAAGATCGTCTGCAAAATCTATTAATTCACTCTCCAGCAATTGAATATAGATTTCTGAGTTTGTTCTTATTGGAATAAAACATAGCCGAGACTTTCCTGCATATCCGAAACAGGCCCAAATCATCAGTGATCCACCGCCGTGATTCCTCTTATGGCGAGTTTCTCTTGGTTTTCTTAAGTCACGCCAATACTTATGACAGCCATCAGGACCATCAAGATTAAACTTTTTTTCATCCGAAAAAATAACGTTTCGGATTCTTCGGTCCAAAATTTGTACCTGTCAGCAAACGCCAAACGAGCCTTAAGATGGCGTGGCAATAGCATCGGTACAGCCACCCGGGAACTATGTTTAAGGTTACAATTTTCAGTTAAAATTTGATGGATCCGTCTTCTACCGACATTGAGCTCTAAATGACGTTTAATGCCTGTACAAGACATTTGATTGTTTACAGCCAGGCGCTTAATCTCACGCTTGCACCTATCGTCGATGTGGCTCGGTCTGCCACTGCGTTTAATCTGACCATAGGAGCTTGGATTTTTTAAGAAATTAGCTATCGTATTTCTGTGTCGAGACACTCTGGAAGCTATTTCAGTGATGGTAGCCCCACCTTCGTTCAATCCTTGGATTCGTCCGCGTTCCTCAGCTGATAAATGTGTTCCACGCGGCATTCTTAGGAAAATTTAAAATTTTTTTTTGTGTTTCTGCAACAACTACTTAATTTACTCTCAACTTTTCATTTTTTATCAAAACACATCCAATTTGTTGCACGCCGACCATTAAATGCACACTAATTGGTTTTTGCACATAAACTTATTTCCTAAGAAAATCAAATCTCGCCACTCAAATGTGTGATAACGGTACTAAGAATGATGACCAAAGAAGAATTATGCAAAAGCATTCTAAAAATAGATAACAACAAAAGACTTTTGCATACCTAGAACATATGTTCTGTTACTATTGAGGAAGAGAGAAACGAAAACATATTTGCACATATACTTATTGCACTGAGGTAGTTCAGTAAAAGTGAATTGCTCAAGCAGTTAAAACCGACAGCTTAATGCCAGAATTAACCTTGAATTCAATTTATATTAGAAAAATGAAGCCTTGATCTAGAGCACAGATTTCCTTTATAAATTCCATTCAAATTTGTAAGAGTAAAATGGCCAATACAAACGTTTATACGAAAACCGAAGTGGAATTGAGAACAGGCCTGATAATCTCCTATATTTATGGATTTGTTAAATAAAAAATTTCATATGAATGTCTGAACAAAGGTAGGCTGACCCAGCAATCGTTAACCAATCATACATTTTGGTTCGATTTCTATTCAGCAAACCAGAGAATCAATAGATTCCCTCAGCACCTCAGCAGATTATAAATCTATAGTTCCAGCCACCAGGGCATTGATGGAAACGAAATGGCGGACACTTTTGCAAAAGCCGGGGTCGCACTTAGCCAAGAAGCAACACTAAACATACCTATCCTCTAAAGTGGAAGAACACGACCGGCTGCAGAACCTCTAAAATCATGTGCAAGAAGAGACAAAAAACTAACGCACTAAACACTGCAGCTCCACAGAAGAGACTGCAGACTGTATAGGCATATTAACTGGTCACTGCCTAGCAGCCACGCTCCTTTTGATAAAGCTAGGCATCACGACAGCAGACACATGCAAGAAATGTAAGGAACTGAAGTAGCAGAAACTTTAGAACACCTTATATTCAGCTGCCCAACGTATACGACAAGACTAAAACATCTGCACTCCCCGAGTTTACCTCTCTGGAAGAGCAGTGGCAGCCAGAAGTTCCCAAACAAATATTGACATTTGCCAAAACGTCAAAAATCTGTTGGATTACTAAAAAAAATGGTACCCAAAAAGCACCCGGCCTCACTAAGGACCATGAGGTCTATAGTATGTGTGGCCCCCCTACAAGGGGCAAGCCGGAAATGATACCTAGTAGAGCCCTGCACGAGTGCACACTAAACAAAAAATTGTTCTATCTAGTTCAAATGAATCGTTGCGTAACAGGCAACAGTATCAATGCTCACACTGTCAAAGCGAGACATTTTTCTAAAGTATCTAGTGTCTGATTGGGAGTTGATGATCTACTTCGATTCGTTAACAAAGCCAGTGTGAGTGCTAGCATTAGCAAAGGAACTTAATCTATGTATATGATAGGAAAATCACACTGAGAACACTGTTAAAACTGTTAACACTATGAACATTATTAAAACTAGCAACCAGGGTTCGTATACAACACGAAAGTATTTCGTGCACTGATCAATGCATAAGCGCAGTTCACAGCTATGGATTCCCCATGTATCAAATCCGCTAAGTGCTCAGAAACTGTTTTTTTTACAGACCAAAATCGACCGCACATAACTACAAAAACCATGATTATGGAAAATATTGAATTGCAAAAAAAAGCATGCATAACCAATGGTAAAAATATAGTGAAGGTTGTAAAGAATGTTTCAAACCACTTTTCGTGAAAGACAAATCATTAAATAGCGGAAACTTACCAAAGAGGTTCAAAAATAATAATGCCAAACAAACTTCACACCCATCCAAGAGGAAAATTGTGCAAGGATAAATGCAGAGCGCAATTAAAAGCCCGAAGGAACTCCATGGTAAAAACCGCTAAGTGCTTAAGAAACAGACCTGCAAGGCGACAAATGACATCTAAATAATCATGTTTATGACAATACTGAACCGCGATAATTACCACGGATAACCAATGGTAAAGAATACAGTCAAGGTCGTAAAGAATGTTTCAAACCACTATCCGTGACTGCCAAATCATGAAATCGCGGAAAATTACCAAAGAGGTTCAAAAATATTAATAATGCCAAACAAACATCCACAGCCAACCAAGAGGAAAATTCTGCAAGGAAAAAGCGTATAAGCGCAATTAAAAGCTGAAGGAACTCCATGGTAAAAAAACCGCTAAGTGCTTAAGAAACAGAATTGCAAGGCGACAAATGACCACACACTTATATATTCATGATTATGACAATACTGAACCGCGATGAAAACCATGGACGACCAATGGTAAAGAATATAGTCAAGATCATAATGAATGTTTTAAACCACTTTCCGTGGCTGACTTATTAGTAAATCCTAAAAAAATACTATGGAGGATAAAAATATTAATATAAAACCATGTATAAATAAAAAATATTTAATATATTTTAAAAATTTTTTTATTAAAATTATTGTAAAATAAATTGCGATTCTTATTTATTTGCCCGTTACAGCTGTTATTCTTTTGAATAGCATGTTTGATGTACGCTCTAAATCTATTATCGCATCATCTAACTGCAAGTCGAAAGCCTCTAGCATTGTACCTTAATATTAATATAATGCAACGTTATGACATATGGATTTTTAGAAAAAAAAACTATCCGCCCAAGCGCGTGACGCATTGCATATCCATTACCTTTTATTAAGGACCACTCGGAAAATAGAGTTCATTTTTATAAAGATCCGCAACATTTCGTGTTACCGTTGTTGGATGGGGAAGCAGTTGGTTGACGTTAACATTAGGTTCAAACGATTTCCTAATTCAAGGGCAAGCGATATGAGGACTTTAATACCATAATCGCTTATGACACTGAATGGCCGACAATTTGGAACGACCCACTTCATCACAGTTGACCGTTGTGACCGATGATTTCGTTTCCGCATCTACGTGTATAGAAGGTTCATGCCCGTTACCAATCAATTAAATTTTGAAGAACCGATAATATTTAAAACCACTTAAGCCAACCAAATACGTCCGACACCTTGATTCTACCGTGTTCTCTGCTAATGCTATGTTGACCACTACTTATATTGGCTCTAATTTCAGCTGTTATTCCAGATAGTGGCGGACTCTATGGTACATATTTATAAATCAAATTTACTAATATATGTTCTTGTTTACTATTTTCATGTGCAATTTAAATTTATTATAAACTTATATTACAAGAACTGTTCTCCATTTTTTAAAATAACAAAACTAGTAGGCAAATTATAACGAAATCAACACTGTTAACACGAACTGAAACTAGTATTGAGACCGAGACATACGAGATGACAAGAATCACATGGCAACGTTAACTTTGACTCAATGAATCTTTGAATTAAAATGAAATTAAATAATTCAATAAGAGCTGTTTGTTTCGACATATGAATCGGTTTGATAGTGTTCACAGTGTGATTTGCCTACTGTTAACATGATTTAGTGTGAGCTTGTGCAGAACTAATACCGCTACCTACCTATTCAGCAAACATGTTTGTAAAATTTTCCCAATCCCAATCGGCAGCGGGGAGGCTTGGTACACTTTTTGTTTATAACTTGAGAACCGTTCATCCGATCTTTGTCATTCTTTCGGCAAATCGATTCATTTGCTAATTACTAAATAAACTCTAGAAGGTGCAATCTTTCAAATCTATCTCTTATCTTTAAAACTGTAGGAGATATAACTTTTCCAAATTGCGAGGGCGGGAGGGGGCGTGGCCAAAATTTGAAACAAACTTGATCTGCGTGCAGATAAAAGAAGCATTTGCCCCATACATGTCAAACCTCTATCTCTTACCATCTCTCAGATCTAGGTGTTCATACAGACAGACGGACGGACGGACAGACGGACAAGGCTAAATCGACTCAGCTGTTGATGCTGATCAAGAATATATATACTTACATTTGCACGACTTTAGTATACCCTTTTTACGCTCGGTAACGGATATAAAAATGAGTGCAAGGCGTCAAATTAAGTTCAAAAATTATCCTTATGGTGTGGTAGCTTGCGGGCCTTTACACAAGAATTTATCTCATACTCTCATCAGCAAAATTATCCGGATCAAAGTTGAAGTGAAAAGAAATGAATGTTCATGTCGTTCCCATCTGTTTAAAAAAATATTTAAATTCTAAGCATGAATTCAATGACTTCCTTATAGTCGGAACTTCGGAAGTTGCCCAAAAAACACCAGCACTCAATAAATTTTAATAAGCAGCCCCCATTCACTAGTATCAAACAACTCTCAAAATTTCTCGAATTCCGTGGATATTCTGGCCACGGTTGCCACTTGAGGAAAAAAATGCACCCAAAAAAGATAAGAAAAGAACCATTATTATAAAAAAAAAGAGCCAACAATTTTGTTCTTACTTTTTCATGTTATATTTTCTAAATATCTCTTTGACAATAACGTAAAATAGCACAATCTTCTCATTTCTTAAGTGTTCTTAAACTTAAAAATAATAAAAATTTTCATGTATTAATTTACTTCTTAACATTATGAAAACAAAACAGTCAATACTCAATATACTGATATTATATAAATCACACTCTGAGATCAGTTGCTTTCCTATGTTACAAGTCTTTGACAGACCACACATAATTTGGCTCTGTACTCGTACAGAGTTCCTTGCATAGCATTGTATTTGATACTGAATCAAATTCTAGTTTATTTCTCAATTTGGTTTTTATCAAACTGATGGCAAAAAATTTACGCTCTACCGAAGCAGAACTGTGTGGAAGGGACAATATATTTCATACAAATCCTACTAATTCCTTAAACACTTCAATATTAACCCCGTTTTTTACTTTTGCCACTTCATCCCGAAATAAGCATATCTCCTCTTCTTTTTATACCATTGGAGAGGGTATATTAAAATTGTCCGGATGTTTGTAACGCACAGAAGGAAGCATCTCCGACCACATGAAGTATATATATTCTTGATCAGCGTGACGAGCTGAGTTGATATAGCCATGTCCGTCTGTCGTCCGTCTGTCGTCCGTCCGTCTGTTTCATACTATCTCCTCCGTCAGTTTTAAAGCTATCGTAACCAAACTTTGCACGAAGTCTTTTGGTACAAATACGCTGCACATTTGTCGGAACTGGCCGGATCGGATGACTATAGCATATAGCTGCCATAGGAACGATCGGTTGAAATAGTAGTTTTAGTGAGAAAAATTTTTTTGTTTGCTATGCAAACGTGTCCGAAGCTCGTATTTATAAGTTTCTTATGCTTTCACATAATTTCAGCAAGTTTTATTCAAAATCGGGCAACTATATAGTATAGCTGCCATACAAAGATAGATCTGAAAAAAAGTTTTAGTATGAAAAACGTTCATGTTTCAATGCGATCGCTCCCAAAATCGTTACTGATCAATATGATATGCTACACATAATTCTGTCAAGTCTGATCCAAATCGGATGACTATAGCATATAGCTGCTATAGGAATGATCGGTCGGAAAAATAGTTTTAGTGAGAAAAACTTTTTGTTTTCAATGGTAGCGTTTCAGTTATAAATATTATCTGTCTCAACACAATTTTAGAGAGTTTGATCAAAATCGGATGAATATATCGTATAGCTGCCATATAAAAAACTGGCAGAAATATATCATGCTCCAAGGGTATATAAAATTCGGTCGAGCCGAAGTTAGCTTTCCTCTATTTTTAAAATTTGTTTAATTATCTTATCTGTTCTTCTGCATTCAAATTGAACAGTAAATTTCTCATTTTGTTCTTTAAGGATCAAAATTTATAAGATAACAAGTCACAAGTCTGATTTAGTAACTCAATTTGGACGTTAGTTGATTCCAAACCAAAGCTGGTTCCTCACAATAAAACACATCAACAGAAAATAGAACTTTTAAAATCATATTTCGAGAAACTTCCTGCAGTGCCATCACATTATTGCAGAGCCAAAAGCACTAAAGTTTATTTGTCGCAGGAATATAAAAACCTTCAAAACCTTTATAAGTGCTATACTCAATTCATGAATGATTAAAACCTCAGCAGCTCTATTGTTTCGATTTGTGTATTTAATTTGGAAGTCATTTGCAAATTCATTACTTCCCAGTAAAATTAAATTGAACATAAATTCGTTGGACATCGCCAAATTTAAAAAATTCAGGTTCAGTTGAACTACAATAGGGTTATTTTGATAGTTCTCAGAAAAGACTTTATGTTTTAACCTCTGCGAGAGCCTTCTAGTTTACGCATATGATACGTGCAAGCCGGTGCCACAGTTTCGAGAAAAACGCGTTGTTTGATTTATTTTATTGCCCGCCTCAAAAATACTGGTATGTTTTTATGCAGTACTAACATAGGCTACTCAGCGATTCCAGCTCCGTATAGGACGCCCCCTTCAATTTTAACTCTGCGGGTGGTTCAGTATATGTATGAGCTCATTATCTTCAAAATAGGTGTGAAACATTCATTAAAAATGCACGTGGCTAAGAAGTTGGCAATTTCTACTGTACGTGAATGAATATGTTTGGGGGCAAAAGTCCATTTTAAACTGTTAAAGGATTCATTGCTGTTCTGTCTCTGCTGCTGAGTCTCCGAACCAAGCATCGTTCAAGAAGGTTGTCGGAGCTGAGAGCCTAATAAATAGGCTTTGAAACCTATTGGACCTTATCATCTAGTGGTGTATTGTGGTGGGTAAATTTATGAATACTTTCGTCTGCCACTGCTTTTTGGCAATTCTTGGCAATTCATGTGTTAAGGATTGGCATCTGAGATATTGTGCAGAAAAGTGTCCCAAATCCTTTTTTTCATTTCTTCGCGATTCCGAATGACGGCGGATAGCGAACCCCCCCCTCATAATAAAGGTATCATTTCCGACCCCTTAACAGCCAGTCGATATAGTCATGTCCATCCTTAAGAACGCTCAGATCTCATAGATGGTAAGAGCAAGTTGTCATATTTCCCACATTTTGTCGATGTTTTATCTTCAGTATATTATTTATCACACTGGCCGACTTTCATTCTTCAAAATTCTTCGCCTTTTCTTTTAAAATTTTGCTGGCAGCAAAAAAAGCGCTCTCTTGTTGCTGAGCTTAGTGGAATGTTTAGCACTTGTTGAAGACGCGATAAAATTTACAAAATTTAAAATCCAGATACCTTTTCTATAAGAAAAATAAGTTATAAATTTCGTGAATACTGCTTTATGATGATTGACTTTAGATAGATTAGAAAAACGCTCTCGCACGAAACTCAGTGTATGCTCACGATCACGTAGTGACACTCCGTGGCAGGGTCAAGTTCACGTTACGGTTGCACCTCTAGTTTAGTTTATCATTCAATGAAGCCCTGATTCATGAGCCCAAGTGTTGACAAATTTTTAGGAAATTTTAAAGATTGCTGATTTTGCAGGACTTAAAACATAAACTATGGTTCCCAGTAGCGTACGCAGGATTTTCAGGGGGTTTTAGAACAAAATTTTTAGTATAAAAAATTTCATATAAAAATATTCCCCAAGGGGGGGTTTAACCCCCAAAACCCCCCCTGCGTACGCCACTGATGGTTCCATTCACCAATAATTTGATCAAATAAGGCCGAAAAGTTCAACCCTGGGAACAATGCCAACTAAAATTGGTTTGTGTATTCAGTTTATAGGTTTGTGTATTCGCTTTGATTGGATTTTGCAGTCTTTCGTAGATCCTTAAATAAATAATTATTTTTATTTTAAACCAAAAATATTAGTTATTTAATTCTCAAATATAACAACGATTACAGTTTGAATGTTATTTTTAATAAACAATCAGCTGTGCTCGGCCGGGACTTACTTTTGCGATGTGCGATTTCGACAAATTCGTTAAATTCAATTTTAAGTGCTTCAAAATTAGCAACTTTTTTTACCGTTTATTTAGTGCAAGTAGTCAAAAATTGCTTATCGTCCCAGCCAAATTTCAGTTTGTGTTTTCGAAACAATCTTGCAAATTTCCCCCAGGGCACATTGGGCCAGATCCAGCTTATACGAAAAATTGTAGTTTGCACATTTGGAATCAAGTATAATCATTGGGCAATGTTGTAGAACAATCCCACCATTCCCACACTTACCGTCCACATTAGATTAAGGACCTCTTCTGGTGTAGGCGGCTGAATTTGACCTGTTTCTTAAAACTTATGGAAAGAAATCGGGAAAAGATTTTTTAATTCTGTACTTGTCTCGGAAACAAATAACAAGACCGACTTTCATTTCACTCCCGATTGTTGTTGTCTTGACTTTTAGTCTAAGAATTTTCGAGCAAAAATGCTACCGCCTCATCCGGAGTTAGAGGTACACCGGTATAGAACAAAGTTTTTTCGGCTCATGAGAATTACACAAAGTCGTTCTCAACACAAGTGCCATATCTTTTTCATCCGACTTTTCCGCTGAAAGTGCTGCCGCATGCACAAGATGATTTGTGTTGTTTTCTTGCTTGTCTCGCCTATCAGTCGTGATCCACCATCGTTGTATGCTCCACGTGGACGTCAAACTTGATTCATTGTTGAAGTGCTATTTAATAAAAATACCATGTTCGACGATAACCATTTAGTTGCGCGTTTTTTGCCTTTTTATACCCTTGGAGGGAGGTTGAATTGTCCAGATGTTTGTAACGCATGGAAGGAAGCATCTCCGACCACATAAATCAGCGTGACGAGCTGAGTTGATATAGCCATGTCCGTCTGTCCGTCCGTCAGTTTTAAAGCTATCGTAACCAAACTTTGCACGAAGTCTTTTGGTACAAATACGCTGCACATTTGTCGGAACCGGCCGGATCGGATGACTATATCATATAGCTGCCATAGAAACGATCGGTTGAAAAAGTAGTTTTAGTGAGAAAAACTTTTTTGTTTTCCATGCAAACGTGTCCGAAGCTCGTATTTATAAGTTTCTTATGCTTTCACATAATTTCAGCAAGTTTTATGAAAATCGGGCAACTATATAGTATAGCTGCCATACAAAAAGATAGGCCTGAAAAAAAAGTTTTAGTATGAAAAAACTTTTTTGTTTTCAATGCTATCGCTCCCAACCTCGTTACTGGTCAATGTGATATGCTAACACACAATTCTGTCAAGTCTGATCCAAATCGGATGACTATAGCATAGCTGCCATAGGAATGATCGGTCGAAAAAAATAGTTTTAGTGAGAAAAACTTTTTTGTTTTCAATGGTAGCGTCTGTATACGTTCCAGTTATGAATATTATCTGTCTCAACACAATTTTGGAGAATTTGATCAAAATCGGATGAATATACGTTCGTTTTTAATGCCATCAAAAATAAATTGGGATGAATGATTTCATGCTCGAAGGGAGTATGTAAACTTCGGTCTGAGCCGAACAAGGTTTCCTATATTTACAAATAAAATTGAAAATTTTGTTTACTTTTATAAAAATTTTCTTCCTTTCTATGTGCCTCCTTGCATGCTTCCTTAAGCTGCTCAAAAATCCAGTTTTTGAAATTGTCTTCATTCCATACATTAAAAGCGTTACATGGCCGAACTTAAACTCCACTAACTTGCAGCCCCCAATATTCAAGAGAATGTGTCAAAGCCAAACCTGCAAAAGCCGTCAAAAAAAGTAATAATAACATAAGACTGCCAAGTTAGGACATAAGAAAACAGTGAACAGAAACAACATTTAACAAAAACAACACACAATTTGTGTCAGTACGCACATTCTACATATCTTTGCCTTTAAATTCCATGTTTTACATTTAATTTTTACTCACAGGTGATAAACTGGCACAAGCTTAAAGTTGAGTGTTCTCGTTTTTTTAAACACAAGAAGCAGATGACCGAGAACTTGACTTTGCAGCCTTAAATAAAATCCCGGGCTGCACTGATATCAAAACGCTTAATTTCAATTTATTTTAGCCCAGCGCTACAGTTGACTTATATTTAAAGCGCTATTCACATCATTAGTGGACTTAATATGCCTACTGTATGCTCTTTAAGAATATTTGATTAAAATCACGATTTGCTTCCATAAAAATATTGAATTTATTTTGCCCAAACTGAAATATGGCCCATGCGGGGGCGAAGACGCTATTTACACATATGCAAGCCGAACGTATGCCGAAGCTGAGGAGAAGTGAGCAAAAATCCTTTCAGTCGCTGGCTATCCTTTGATGCGGTCAGGTCGAAGCAAATTCAGGGCGCTTTATTTTCTTACACCAATACACTCTCACTTTTTGGCCTTGCACTGGTTGGCCAACGCTGTTTAAGACACAAGAATTTAATCCAAATTGTATGAAAGAGTCCACAAAAACAATCTAAAATGTGACTGTGTCTCTTTCTAACACACAATGAAGCATGACTTCGGCAAGCATTCTGTGTGAATTGGCGAGTATGTTCGTGCCCCAGGGGCTAAGGCTGGGGAGCTCTGATCTAAAATAGTCACAGAATTGGTTCATTGGACGGCAGCTCGTATCTCCAGCGACAGTTCCCCATTTACTATTCATCGGCGAAATACTTTTGCAATTTAGCAACCAAATCGCAAAATGTTTGCGAAAGCGAACCAAAAAAAATATTAGTGTTCCCCAAAAAAAAGTTTCAATTGGATATTTCTCGAAGAATCGAAAATACTATTTCTCCTTACTAATCCCTCAACTTCCTTCTCCATCCTCTTCCTACAGGCTGCATGGTTCCATGACACAAACCGAACGTCAGGGCGTCTTTCGTGGCTTTCGCAACTGTGCCAGCTGTGTCCTTTTGGCCACCGATGTGGTTGGTCGTGGTATTGATGTGCCCGATATCAAACTGGTGATACAGTATACACCGCCGCAAACCACCGCCGATTTTGTGCATCGTGTGGGTCGCACTGCACGGGCGGGACGCAAAGGACGGGCCGTCCTCTTTCTGGCCCCCAGTGAGGCCCAGTTTGTGCGACATCTGGAAAAGAAACGCATACGCATACAACAGGGTGACATGTATGCCTATCTGCAGGCACTGCTGCCACACGATGACGAGGCACGTACCGTGCAGGAGGCGGCCTCCAATTTGCAGCACAAGTTTCAGACACTGCTCGAGGAGGATCGGGAGCTGCACGACAAGTCCTGCAAGGGTAAGTCCAGTTCCCATGGCGCTCACTTTTCCAATTGCCTCCAACTCCGAAAGGACTCCGGCAAACTAGCAATTTAATCCTTTCACCAAAGGACATTAACTTTGTAATTATGATTTTTTTTTTACAACACAATTTTCAACGCTCTTCACGATGGGGTTTAAAAAAAATAACAGCGGAAAACGAGGAAAAACAAACGCTCTGCCATTTTTCCAATTATAAGTTGGACGTACGCGCCACGCCCCCAACCCAACCCCACCGCCCGCCGCACTGCTTACGCGGGGTTCGCAGCGCGTTAAAAACACAAAAATTATTTCATATTTGAAGTTAATTTCGATTGCGTGTCGAATGGACTCCCCCCGCCACCCGCGACCTCTACTGAAATGACCAAACGATGACTTCTTTCATCGCCCGTTATCTGTGTGGGGACTTAACCACAAGGGGTATATCGAAATGGTGTCGGGCAATGCAACAGCATTTGATACTCCCTTGCCATGAGGTTGAATCTGCGAGGCCCAAATGACTGAATTCTCAACCTTCTTAAAAGAGCATACACAATTCGTTGTATTTTTTCCACTCCTTCCACAGTACAGTCCCAATGTTAATGTCCTGTTGAAATTGTAATTGCAGCGTGGTAAAGGAAAAAAAAATACTTAATTAGATGTTACCAAGGTTCCGTTCAGGATCCGCCCACCGTCAAGTGGAAGGGTTGTTGTTAAGCTCCAGTTCTTTTTGCTAGTTGTTGCTAGACACTTTATCTGGCTGTGATTGAAACATAAATAAGCATGAATCATCGACAGGAAACGGAAACTGAACTGTACTGAACTGTACCGAGCTGAGCGGAGCTGAGCGAAATACCCAAAATGGCAAAACAATGGCCAAACAACACACACACACACAACAGCCAAGACGAAAAATGGCAACTCAAATTGCACTTAAGCGCCGAGTCAAGCGTCAAGGCAGGAAGCCAAAGACCCAAAGGAGGATGCACTGACTCTACTACTCGTCCTCGTCCAATCAAAAAGCCATTAAAAAGTATTACGCTTGAACAAAACTGTACAAAGCAGCCAGATAAAAGCAGTTGTTGGCCAAAAGACAACACACAGGATGGGCAGAGAGGAAGAGCATGATGACACAAAATGGATATCTCAGGAGTTGCATGCGTTGAGTGTGTGTGTGTGTGTGTGGGGGGGTATTGAAACAATTTTCAAGTTGAAATTCAGTTTTTGTACCAGTTTTCAAAAAAATAGGGGAGCAAACTTGGCAAAAAACTGTTGGAAAATTGCAGAAAATACACAAATTTTGTGGGCCTGATCTATGGAGAGGCTTAGATCCAAAGAAAATTCAGGGTTAAAACTAGATTTTTGTAATTTTTTTTAAGGTTTTTAGGCAAATATTTAAGATAAACTGAAATTTAATATTTGAGTTTGGACTTCAAGGAATCCACTACAAGGCTTGTGATCTTTAATAAACTACTTTTGGAGTTGATAAAATTAACGAACGTTGGGCCAAGTTTCTTGGATATTTTAATGAGTTGCTGATCTGGAAATTTTGGGTTGTAATGGCCGTCATTCCTCATCCAAAATAAAACTTCATTTTATTTTAAATTTTCCTCCTACGCGTTTCGGTTGCATTTTGCGCCTTCATCAGGGAGCCTGCATTTATTTGTTTACATTTTTATACAACTGAACATTACAATGAATTTCATACTTACATATATCACCTGTTCCCTATACCACCGTCGTTATTTTTGTTATTTGTAATTTGTCTTATGTCGTCCCATTGAATTTTTTTCTTTATGTCAATTGTTTGATTTTCTTGTTATTTTCTCCCGCAATCGCCACAGCGTACTTGTAGTTTCTTTCTGATTTACAGCCCGCTCTCTCATCTGTTGAATCCAAAGACTTTCTAGTGTCAGTCTTGTTCTCTCTCTCTTCTTTTCTATGTCCAGCACTTTAACATATTTGAAATCAGCTGTGTGTTCAGATGTTCTCAAGTGTTGCGCTTTTGCTGTGTTTTGTTGTTTTTCGCATCTCCTTTATGCTCCGCTATCCTAGTCTCAAGCGCTCGTTTTGTCGTTCCATTTGGCATTATTTGGATTTTTTTGGGGTTGCCATACTCTTTGAAAGACGGGGATAAGCTAAACTGGAATGCAATAAGAGTTCGGAATTCAAAAAGAATACAGTTTTTTTTGGCCGGTTTTTATTTATCTTTTTTATTTTTTTTTTGTATGTTTTTTTTTTCATTTTATTGGGGTTGCCATACTTTTTACAGACGAAAATAAGTTAAAATAAAATATTATTATTTATTTTAGTTTTAACAAATAAAAATCCAGAAGTACTTGTTTCTTAAATATAGTTTTGAATTTTTAAAATTTTAAGGTTGGTTACGACTCAGAAGAGAACACATATCGATTCTGGTTGGAGCCCTCACGGGGCACTGTCTTATTGGCAGACACGCAGCACGCCTAGGCGTTGCTCACCATGACTTCTGTAGAAGTTGTAAACATGAAGAAGAGGAGGAAAAAGTACAACACCTTCTCTGCCACTGCCCCGCTTTAAGTAGAAGAAGACTAAGGACACTTGGTCAACCTCTCCTACTCAGCCTCACGGAGACATCCGATCTAGAGATCCCAGCTCTATTAAAATTTATTCTGTCCACACAATGTTTCAGTACCGAGGACCCGCCTCAGTCTTAAAAAGGGTTAACAGGGAATAAATATGGCATCGCAATGGGCCCATAGCGGCCTAAGTGGGAGAGCGACCTGTCGCTCCCAGCCATCGCAACCTAACCTAACCTAACCTACGGTTGCCATACATTTTAAAAAACGTTAATAATTTTAACTGGAATGTTATATAAGTGTTCGTACTTCATGAAGTCTAGCGAAACTTCTTTTTCTTAATCTAGTTTTGAGTTTGATTGATTAACGGGCGATTTTTACGCTACAAAAAAGTTCTACGAGCTACAAATGTGTTTATTAGCATTTTTGGGGTTGCCGTACTTCTAATAGCACGCACAATGTTTTCAGGTAATTTAATGAAAGCTGGAATGTTATACATGATTAAAAGTGTTACTGTTTTTGAAGTTAGGTGGATTTGTGTTTGTGCATGTCAAGTCAGCCATCTAAGGTGATCTACACTTCTGACATCCTCCTGTTTTCAAAACTTACATCTTTACTTTTTTTTGTGTTCTACACTGAATTTTGAAAAAAAAAAATTAAATAAATAATTAAGTCTGTATTGAAAAATTTAAAAATTCCCAAAATGAAAAATTGGATGTGGTTTGTACCAAAGTACACTCGCAGACATAGCCAAAAAGACAGATCCGCATTCTGATTCCCTAGTTCATTGCTTAAGCTAAGTTCACACTGGAGAAAATTTAGCCAAACTTTGCTTAAAATAGAGATGATTGAAGATTTTACAGGATTTAAATATGTTCATACAAATAATTTGAGAAATATCCGGAAATTGCCTTTATACCAAATTTTTTATTGGTCAAAATTTTTTGCTTGTGGAAATATTAGACTATCCCCAATAACAAGTCGTCAAAAATCCACTGAAAATTGGCCATCTAAAGCAGCGGACAAATATCGAAATCAGAAAAAGCTTAAAATGTATTATTTGCATTTCTTGGAGTTGCCGTACCTTTCCACACTGTAATGAATGACTACTGACCTCAAAGGCATTCTGCAAGTTTACTTTCTTTAATCTAGTTTTTAGATTTGGGTGAGATTTGTCTTGGCGTTGCCGTACCTTTGGAAGAAAAGGAAAAAAAAAATTAGATTGAATTGAAATCTAGAGATTTGGAAGGAAGATCGCAAGTAAGAAATTGAATTTTAAATTTTTCTTTGGGGTTGCCGTACTATTAAAAATCCAGAATATGTGCTTTCTGGCCAGATTTCGGGGCAAAAAAATAGAATGTTGTTTAGAAGGACCCGGCAAAGCTAGTTACATAAACTTTGCATATTTTTTGGGGTTGCCGTAACGTTAAGAGCACCTAAAAAGTGATTCTTAGGCAGATTTAAAGTAAAGCTGACTTCGAAAATATCCAGCAAGTATAACTCAACTAGCATAGTTTTGAAATTTGACGGAGTTATGAGTGATCTGAAGACAGAAATGCATTTTATGAAATTTTTTTTGGGGCTGCCGTACCTTTGGAAGAGTTTAAAAATAGCCGAAATATGGTATTTAAGTTTTGGCTTCGAGATAGGGTTGTCGATATTTCTCAAAATATCAATATCGATAATATCAAAAATCAAAATTTTCAATATCGATATTTAATATATCTGGTCCAAAAAACATCGATATATCGTTATTTTCCAAATCTTAAAAATAGTTTTTATGAAACGTTTTCTCCGTCAAATGAAAATTTCTAGTGGTCGTAATATCTAATCTTTCTAATGGGCTGACTTTAAGATTTAAATGACTTAATTTTTTGAAACTAGAATTATAGTTTTGGGGTTCGATTTTTATAGGCGAAAAAAATCAACAAGAAAATTTCACCAAGAACCCATGGATCCAAAATGAATTCCTTAGCCAAAATTTGGCAGAGCTATGAACGGGTTCGACTATAGAAACGACTCTTTTGGCTTTTTTCTTCGGGTTGCTATACCCAAAAGTAGAAAAAGAAAAAGTACCTTACTGTAGATTTTTAGAAAAGCTGGCATATAATCGTTAAGTATGCGCTTTCTGGACGTTAGCTGAAATAAATGATTCTTTGGTATTGTTTTTGGCGTTGCCGTATTGTTAAAATACCGAAAAATGTACTTAACAGCCTTTGTTAACAAAATGCCGAAAAGATATTCTTAATAACGAGCTATAAGAAAGCCTAAGAGTCGTTTCATCAAGCTAGTTAGAGATTTTACATGATTTAGGGTTACCATACCCCTAGAAAATACAGTTTTAAGCCTTGTTGAATTCAAATTCAGGATGTAAACTTTAAGAACAAGTTTAAAAAAGCCGAAAAGCTCTTTGATTAACCTAATTTGAGATTTGATATATATTTTTGGGGTTGCCATATCGTTGAAAGACCAAAAAATATACTTTTCGGACATGTTTAAAGAAAAGCCGAAAGTAATGTTTCAAAACGAACTTCACGAAAACCCTCAAGCCCACTTTCATCAACCCAGATTGAGATTTTGAATTTTTTGGAGTTGCCATATGGTTGAAAGACTAAAAAATGTACTTTCCAGCCTTGTTTAAATTAAACCGAAGTGTAAACTTTAAGAAAGAGGTTTATAAAAGCCAAAAAGCCCTTTCAATAATATAGGTTAAAATGTGGAAATTATTTTGGGGCTGCCATACCGTTGTAAGACCGGAAAATCTACTTTCTGGCAAAGAAATTCTTCGGAACGAGCTTCAAGGAAGCCTTCAAGTCCACTTTCATTAACCTAGTTTCAGATTTGGCATCTTTGGAGGGTTGCCATACCGCTAAAAGACCAAAAAAATGTACTTTCCGCTAACAAAAGCAAGCCTACTTTCATTAACCCAGCAAATGTACGGACAATTTGAGGACATAAAAAAGTTTTTGGCGTTGCCACTCTTTTAGAAGCCACAAAAACAGATGGGGTTGACGTATCTTTGAAAGCGTAACAATTTTTTTTTCAAACCTAAGATGTGATGTAATTCATATGGCTACTTTCATCAACCTAATTGTAGATTTTCAGGAGCTAAGGCAAAGACCATCCGGATTTATGTGAATGTGAAAATTTGACCAAATTATCAGGACACACCCGCTGACTACCGCGTCCACCCGGCCGCTGATTAATTACACTTACTTAACAAACAGGAAAACAGCAAAAATGGACATAAAGCAGTATCAGATTGAGCGCTCACCACAAAAACCGCTCGCACAAATCCCTGAGCCTCTGCCTTAAGCCTCAATCCGATGAAACCCTGCGACCCTTAAAACAAACACACACACACGCACACACAACACAACAATGGAAACAACAAAACAATGTGAAAAACAATCACAACAATTTGCCACGCCTACACCACAAAAACCGCATGGACACGCGCTTGAGCCGTTGATGCCAGCATTAGCCGAGTCGAAACCCAACCTCGCTCATCCACCCTCACCACCCCCACTCACTCACCAGACAAAAGCCATTTTGTGCGGTTTCCAAGTTCTCTCAAATGACATTTATTTTATTCGCTACTTCCGGCTTGCAGACGTCTCTAAACATCCGGGCCCGTCATACTTTTTGTTTGTTTAATGTCTGCCACTTGACTATAATCGCATTTGCGGCAATTAAGCAGCCCCAAAGACAAGGGCTTGACTTTGAGACTTGCAAAAGGGACAGACCGATATGGATACGGAACGGCGTTAACCGAGGACTATGAGCTAATTGCCGGGGCTGGAAATGTCTTTGCCTGTGGGGGTTGGCTCGAAGCTTGTGGCCGTTGTGGCTTTTGTGTGAAGCTAATGATATTTTGGGTTTAAATGAACAACTAGGAAGCAATGTGATTGATTTCGGCTAGAGCCTGGGGGAGGGATGAGAGGATGGGTCAAGGCTCAGCATAAATAATAACACCAAGAATTTATTCCTTGAGAATCGTGGGAGGGAATGTGGGAGGGACTGGGGAGGATCTCAGATGATCCATTGTTACCGTCTCTCCGCGGCTCTAACCCTCGAATCTTATGGGTTCGAGTTTCTAGAGCGGGCTCAGAAGGTCGCTGAACCTAGCTTCAGGGTCGAACGGCGCTCGTCGTTCGTCTCTTCGCATGTTCAGATGTCTATAAGCTGTTCAGCTTGAACTTGAAGTAGTTTAAGTTCAAATAGGACAAATGCTTTGTTGAAAATGTAGCATCTTTGTTCTTTAACTTCTAAGCTGAGAGTGTTTAATAAGTATGCATATTTTAGAGTAAAAACTTGGCCTTTTACTTTCACATACATTTTGTTTCATTTTAAAAATGTACTTAAACTTGTCTATTATCTCACATGATATGACTAAACAATCAGGGAAGCAAACCGCTCGACAACATTATTTGAAACTTTACTTCTAAAAAGCTTCGAGTGTTAATTGGATTTCAAAAGGGTATGGGGAGAACAAAAATCAAAAGTGAGCCATTCTCTGAGCATGAAATATTCCTACTAATTTCTTTTTAAACGTTAAAGAGCGAACTTGGAAGTACGGCAATTTCTTAAGTTACGCAAGTAGAATATCTTGATCTTAACGTCATTTGATACAATGGTCCTTCGAGCCGGATATTTGACATATAGCAATATGTCTTGTTCCAGTTATAAACAAATACTTTTGTTCAATTGGACTTTCTTATTACCAGCTATGCTCCCATTTTTTCATCCAAAATTTGTTTACTATTTTGATTCAAAACCAGTTTTCAATCGCCAAACTTTGTGCGAAAGTGAAAATGGGAGCATGGCTGTATATATAATTATTCAAGTTAGCTTTATTATTATAGATCTACGTGTTGTAAAAAGCTAAGCCTAAGTCTCAGGCCCTGAGATATCCTGAGTATTTCTCCAAAGTAGTCGACAGAATGAAACAAACCAAACCGTTTTTCCGATTTTCGGTTTTTGCAATTTCGTAAGAACATAGGTTCGCGTTTTGGCTTACGAGCACAAAATTTTGGTTCAGAACGGTTTATAATAGTGTTGGGTTGTTCATGAGTGAGTGAACAAAATTGAGTTGTTCCTTAAACTGAGCGAACGAACATGTTCTTCCTCAATTGTTCATTTTTGTTCAGCGAGTCTTGTTCAGTCTGGCTTGCTCTGAGTTATTCTTTTGCTCTGTTGTTCTCTTGCTCTGTGAGTTGGTCTGTCTGTCTCTCTCTGTGGTCTGTTCAGTTTTGTCTTGCTCTGTGTGTTTTCTGTGTTCAGTATGTAGTTCAATAACTAGTTCAGTGAACTGTTCAGTGTGACCTGACTGTTGACTTAGTTCACTGTTTGTTGTCAATTTATGGCAACTCTGTATTAAGCAGCCTTTAGGTGTGGCAATCACGTCCGCTTTTTTTATTCAGTATGTCTTTAATCATAAAGCGAAGCGATATTTGAAACCATTTCACCGAATTGGATAATAAATCGGCGAAATGTAAATATTGCAGCAATACCTTAAGTTGCAAATCACAAAGCAATCTAAATCGGCATCTTAAATGAAAACACCCCGCAGCAGTGAAACCACTTGTCCGGCAGAGCAACAACAATTACAATTCTGCCCTTGTGGAAAATGGAATGATCGCTAAAGGACACCACGCCTCTCAAGACAATCCTCAGATTGTGGAATTTTCAGAAAGCTGATAGAAGATGTCTCGCACAGCCCAGGATATTAATTGCCAACTCGAAAACAATTTCCAGAGCACTGTTGCCAGGAATACAGGACGAGCAGATGGCAATATGACGAGCAAACTAAGCCTTTTGGAAAGCAGCACCTTCTGAATCTTGTCTTAATCATGTTCTCTCTCTCCTGGCCCACAGAACAACTGAACTAGATCGCGAGCAAAAACAAGTGAATAGAGCGATTTGGTGAGGCGAAACAACCTCTTCCAACCTTTAAACCCGAAATTCCAGCCCAGAAATTCCAATTCTTAGGTGCCACAGAAATTTCTATTGGTTGGTTTTCAACCTCTAATGTTTTGTTAAGAGATTTTGCAAAGCACTTTTCTCACTAGCGCCTTTTGTCGAAGTGGCGCCCTCCACATAGCGGACAAGAACTAGCGTATTGAGGGCTGGAAACTAATTCTTCATGTTTGGCGCGAACAAATTTTTAAATTTTGCATTGTATTGGTAGAGAATGCGACTTAAAATTGAATTATTATTTAAAAATGCATCATAAAACATATAACACAATCAAAAAATTTCAGTTAATCATTAAATTAACCCACATCCAAAAAAAGGGAAATTTTTGGCGAGAGATTCAGCCCTGTTTTTAGAGATGGAACATCAATTGGAACATCTGGTGCTCCAACTAGACTTTCTAATTAGAAAATGAAATCTCTAGAAGTTCTGTGGCACCAACGAATTTTTCGAGAGATTTACAAACCAACCGTCGGCAAAATCTCTAGAGATTTCTGTGGCACCCCCGATTGTGAGTTCTGAAAAAAATTTGTCAAAAAACTTTGTCTTAAACTCTGAAGCTACACTATACCTTATTTTATTTTTTTTAGTGTACACATAGAAGCAGTACAGCTAGAAAAACTTTGCGATTACCGTTTGAAAGAACGTTAAACATAAGAGAAAATAGATGCCAAACATCAACATTCTCAGTGCAAAAGTTAACCTTTATGTTTAATTTTCGGTTTGTGCACGGTGCATAATTATAGCCGCACTCCACTAAATGAAATAAACTATAGATTAATGTTAACTAAATAATACTTTTCTATTCACTTTAATAATGAGTGTAACCTTTTTTAGCACTAATTAACTCATACATCCTATTCCTAGATTCTATTCGGCATACTGAGGAACAGTTCTTCCCATGCCTTAATTATTGCCAATTTGAGCTCCTTAGTACTGTTGTACTTAAGGCTTTGAGCATAAATCCTTCAGACCAGCAACGCCCAAAGGTTTTCCATCGTATTCATGTCCCGGGAGCACGCGGGCCACTTCAAAAACCGAACATTATTGCCTTGTGTTGCGTGCATTGATGCGTTGTCCTGTTGGAAAAGGAACTTTTAACGCCTTCTACCGCGAAGAAAAGGTAATAAATTGAATAGCAAAAATGTCCACGTACTCTCTGGAGTTCATATGAGTGCTTGGAAATGCCAGCTCCAAGCATCCACTCTCGCAGAACGCAGCCCAAACCATCTATGAACCTCCTCCATAATTTCTCTAAGAAAAGTACAGGGGTTCCTTCCTCCAATCAACATCCCTCTAATATGTAGTGCGAAAACCCATCTGGACAGCTCAAAATTAAACTTTTTTCTCATCCGAGAAAATGATCTAGAAAATATAAATTAATATTTGCATTGCTTCTAATGCACTGACAGCCTGTGACCCGGAACGATAGAGAATATGATTGAGAAATGGTAGCGACTGTTCGAAGCACCAACAATGGAACAAAACAAAAATTTTAAATAGTTGTCTAAGAAACCGAAATTTTTAACATTAAAAGTAAACAAAATAAATGAATTCCGGCACATTTTATAAAAAGGAAGACTCTTACAAACCTGAGAATAAAAAAATCATCTTTTTTTAACGATTTTAAAAATAAATAGGAATTTTATTGAAGAATTGAATGGGCAAAAACTAATAAAAGCACCACTTTTCAAAAAGGATTTCAAATCTAAAAAAGACCAATTTGAATTTAGAATTTATTCTTCAGTTAAAGTAATTTTGAACTATTAAACTAAATCTCGAATATTATATCATTTAATATTTAGTATCAGTGTCCTTTCTTGGCAATAACAGCTTCTGTCATGAAATCAACTAAGTCTTACAATCATGGACCAGGACTCTTTAATTACTTCCCAAAAAGTGATCCGATTTAGTGGTTGGCTGGAGCAGCCTGCCTTCTTGATATCCAGTCAGGCGACTAAACAAGGCCACTCCAAAACGTTCACAAAATTTGGTTTTTATCCAATGGTTTGGACCTTCTCCATAGTCAGGAAAAGCAAGACCATACCATTTAGCACTACTGGCTGTACCGAAATACCTTGTGTATTTCTCGTCAATGGCGCCAGAACTATCACTGAACGAAGTTCAGATTCAGCAACAGCCAAAGAATTATAAACGCAGCTTATATCTAAACAACATAACACTGGACACTCCTTCATAAAACAAACTTTCAGGCTGACCACTTGATATCAGTAAAAAGTCTGCGGCTTGCACCTTTTACAAAGTAAAATTCTCAAGTCTATATTTGTGCGTTCTCGTCATTTAAATAGAAAAGAATACATGTTGGCAAGGATAATAATTGTGGGGTGGGGGGGGGTTGAAACGATGTAATGTTGTAAGCTATCTCTGTTGAATTGTGTTGATCGCATTAAATTTGTTATCTACCACTGACCTTACAGCGCTGTAAAAAGCACAAAAACTTTACTAAAATCAATGCAGGTCACTAAAACGTTATATGTATTAAATGATTCAGTCTGAAAGTCTAAAGAGCTTTCTTTAATTTTTTTTTTTGACAAATCGGTTAAAATTTTGATATGGTCCTTCGAGCCGGATATTTGGCAAGGAATCCCTAAAGCAAAATGCCTTCTCTGGTCAACTGTGTTTTGTAGCCTTGGTCGAATTTGACAGAATTCTGTAGAGTTTACTCGAAGATCCTTGCGGTGGGCACGAACTTTGAGATTGAAAGTAATCCAACAACAATAACAGAAAAAGCTACCCTTATCTGCACTTGCTATGCCGTCAGGGTTGTCGCCGAATACGAATTGAATTTACTTCGAAGCAAGGTAATTGCACTTGTTACGACGTCTGCTTGTGCGTGTCGGCGTCTCGAAGCAAGGCAATTTCTTATGCCTTTGAATGGCGAAAATAACTTTCGCAGCAATTGGACCAAAGTCGTGCCCACTGCGGATATACGTGGATGAACAGAGGCCAAGTTTTTGTAAACGCTCTAAAACAGCGTTGATCATCTATAACATCGAACTGCAGGTTCGCAACGTGCTCGTCGCTGATCTCAAAGGCAATTCAATTTGGCAGCCATGTTTCACTTTAGCAAAAATTTTACGATTGAAAAACGGCAAACTTTATGAAAATGTGAGAATGTGATCAGTATTGGTGGCTTAAAGAGTTAATTTGCTCTGCTCTCTGAAATTAAATAGCGAAAAGCACAAAAAATTGTACCTAGAGCTTCGATTAGCTAAGCTCTAAAATTCTAGCTTATTGGGGCTTAATATATTTTTAAGCTACTTTAAATTTTGGTTCGGAACCATTGAAGTAATTTTCCAAGTGGGTTTCATTCGTCGTTAACAATTGCTTTGGGTCTTAAATCGATTCCCGACACGCTTTTAATAGATGTACATTACCCACCCCATACATTCTACTCCTCTCCCTTAACCCATACGCATCTGTCGCTTGTACTTTTGTGTATGTTCATTTTCATTGCATTTTTCATTTCACATCAAATTTACATATCTCCACATGCGGATACTTTAGATGCTTATCACTAGCCGTATTGCTGGGTGAACAATTGTGGCTGGCAACCGCAGTTGGTAATTTGATATCATTGTTGTATAATTTGGCATTGCCTTGGCATAAGTGCTGCGTAATTAGCAAGGACATGCCCACAACCACAACGCACAATAGACGCCAGCGACAGCGACAACGATGTGAAATCCTTTGCTGACATTGCTCATTTGTCATTTTAACAAATTTATTTTGTAATGAATGCCGCACTCATACACACACACACACACACACAACCAGGAGCAAGGCAGGCACTTAAGCCCGCACATCAATTAATTCTGAAAGCATTAACATGCTACCGACTCTCTGACTCTGACTCGCTGTGTTGTTCTCTGTTCTGTTTTTGCAGCCTTTGTCTCATGGATGAAGTTCTATTCCACATTTCCCAAGGAGCTGAAACCCATATTTAATGTACGCATTGCTCATATGGGACACTTTGCCAAGAGTTTTGCACTGAAGGAGGCGCCCACGAAATTCGCCGGCAAACATAGTGCACCCAAAGCGGCGCCGCCTACAAATCGATTAACCTATACGGAACGGTAAGTGATGCCAGTTGTGTAAAGTAAGAATGATGGAAATAATTAATGGAAATGTACAGTCATGGATATACAAATTGCACAAAACAAATTGACTCTTTCTCAAGTTATCAGAGGAGTTTACGAATTTTAGGTGGAAAATCTATTTTCATCAATCTTATTTCACATTCTCTAACCTTATTTTTTACCCAGCCTCAAGAGCACATTAGTGAAAAACTAAAACGAATGGTTACTGTAACTTTTTTAAACCTTTTTAAACATTAAGATCCCCAACGATTATAATGATTTCTAACTAAGGTGTTGCATAAAGATGCGCTCATTGTGATAGAAAAATTCAAAATTTTTACTAGTAAACAAAATAGATCTGATTTATATATGTAAATCCATACTCAAAATATTTTTTACGAGACTTTAAGCATCTTTCATTTGGAAACAAGTTTCATTCCAGTCTTTGGAATTATTTGAAAATTACGCCAAGATGTAAATATACCCATATTTTAGGATTTAGGATGGTCACACTGTATACAAAATAAACGAGACAGACAGGTAGACAAATAAAAACCCGTGTAGAGACATTGTAAATAGAAAACCGTGTAAATAGTGTGCAAATTAGAACCGGAAAAACTTCTCGTTTACAAAATCAAATAAATTCATAAATTTTTTAAATGTGATTTAGATCTGTATGACAGTTTATAGGTTTTTGGACCAAAGTTTTTTTATGTCCTTGACTTTATCCATGCGATGATCACCAACAACAGCCGAGTCGATATAGCCATGTCTGTTTGTCTGTCCCGTCTGTCCGTCCGTCCGAAAAATAGATCTCAGAGATGGTAAGAGATAGAGATTTGGCATGTATGGGAGAAATGTTTCTTATACTTGCAGGCAGATCAAGTTTATTTTCTTTTTTATTTGGATGGCGGTTCTCAAGTTACGGCAAATAAGTGAATCAACCCCGCCACCCCTTCTGCACACAGCACCTTCTACTCTAGGTACGAGAATATTTAGTCGGCTCGCCGACTCACTTGTTTTTCATTGATTGCAGCTTTTGATAAATGTTAGAAATAAAAATTTCTAGGAAACAAGACCTTTTGTTCCTAACATATTACAAATGATGCAGAATTCATTCATTGCCACCGCATAATTGGGAAGATTATAGATGACTCATCTGAAATTAAAAGTGCTTGTTTGTGGGAGCTGATATTGGATCCCAATTTTTTTACTTCTAGCTTCATTTATGAGGTTCCATATATTGCAATTCAGCTGCGGTTTTACAGGGATGAGCTTTGGCTCAGTGGATAGGCACGCTGCCTTTCGTTTTTTCTTTGTGGGTTCAAACCCCGTTGAGGCTACTTTTTTTTTCATAGCTAAAATTTTTTGTAAAATAAAAAAAATTTTTTTTGCGTTTGTTTGGTATTTTTTTGGCCGGCACTGCTGTAAAGCCGAGTTGCTCAGTCGTCGCCATGGCCAACAACAATATCGTTGCGCCACACGAAGTCGAAATGGCTACATCAGATGTTGCAAAGACGAAGACAATAGCTGAGGGCAGAAATGAATTTGAAAGAAATACATATTTTTCGTCAAACGATAAAATTTCACCTGTATTCACCTGACCTTACTTCCTTCGGCGTAAGCCGACAAAATGTCAACCTCATTTGGCTTGATGCTTCGGAGTTATAGACTTTTTCCACTGAGCAACATCAGTCTAACATCTTGAGGCAAAATGTTTCTATTCCACGTTCCTCATGAAATTAAGTAGTGGCAGAGAAACTTGTCATGCATTATTAAATATTTTTATTTTTATATTAAGTCGGCAAGAAAAAACTTGAAAACGCACACAGAATATGGACCATATTGATGACATATGACAAAATCATCATAGGTGCTCGCCCCATTCGACATGTTGCAGATCTTTTCCACCTTTTACGCAGAGGACCCAATTGACATTAATTCTGAAATTTAGAGCAGCAAATGCATCGATAATACCAATGCCCATATACCAAAACGCCCGAGATCTGATGCTGATTAAATTAGCAAGAAAGATACTGGAGCATAAGAATTCGCAAAATATGACGCAAAACGCCCAAATAGTCTTCCTTTGGGATAAGGACCAATAATATCTGCCTTTTAGTCCCCACCATGAGATTCATAAGCCTGATATTGTTGAGCAAATGTTAAATAAATTTCATGCCAATTTATTTTTCTCAATATATTATTGTGTAATTTCTGAGACACTGACTGACTGATGTGGGATGTTAGATGTGGCCAGTGTAAATTTCAATTTCACATCATCATCAAATTCCAAGCTATCCTCTAAAATGTGCTCAGTGTGCAGAGACTATAAGTCGTAAAAATGTGAAAATTTGGATTGATGTTGAGGAATATTAAAATCGAAACTAAGTTGACCTTGGCAGCTGTGAAAGGCTTGTTCTATTTTTAGATTTTTTCGTCTGTGCCCCGCGCGCCCCTGTTAACTAGCTTCAAAACGAAAAATAAAAAAGTCAGTATGAGGCGCGTCATCTATTATGTGTAGTGACATTGGTTTAAGTTAATAAGGATTATAACTTCTAGGAGCTGTTCACCTAGCTTTACTAGCTCTTAGATCTGAAAGATCAAACTTGTATTGAAAAGGCCCGTTCAACTTATGCCTGAGTTGCTGGTACAGAAAGTGTAGTTAAGGGGGTATTCTCCATGTGGGGGTTTTTTAAGAAAAAATTGTATTAGAAAACCAAAGAGATTTTCCAATTCTGTTTTTTTTTATTATGTTACAAACAGATTAAAGTAATTAAAGTTTGCTGCTTTGATTCGAGGGCTGTTCAAAAAGTTCATAGCCGTTTAAGTGGGTGTCCAAAAAAAGTGTAGTGCAATCGGCCATGATTCCACGCCTCCAGGTTGTGTGAATTGAAAAAACTAAAAACGGCAAGGTTATTAATCAGTATAGACGTCATTCTTAGACTGACCTCGACGATATTTTGTGTTTTTTGACGAAATGGCGGCCATTTTGGCAGCCATTCGATTTTAGGCCCTTTATTTTGGTGCTATATTCTTCAACGATCTAAGCTATAAAAATAACAAAAAAAAACTGGTGAACATGGAGAATGCCCCTTGGAATTTTAAGTCCTCGTTTTTGA
Organism: Lordiphosa stackelbergi; assembly: GCA_018904235.1. Lineage (NCBI taxonomy): Eukaryota > Metazoa > Arthropoda > Insecta > Diptera > Drosophilidae > Lordiphosa > Lordiphosa stackelbergi. The sequence continues at coordinate 32,646 of JAEIFU010002537.1, forward strand.
CCTTCCAAAGTTTTGAAACATTTTTCAATGTAAGTTCCTTTGGACAATTGTCGAAGGAATCTATAACATCATTTACAGATTTTTCATTTGATATTATTTAATGCTTTCTATTGCTTTTATAAACTTTTCTTCTTCGCAATCAGAAGTTGATTCATTTTAAGAATTTAACTTTTTGGAAAATTTTTTTTTTGAGTATTTATTTTTGGTGCTTTTCTATTTTTTTATTTGCTTTGCTAACTTTTTTTTTTGGTCAGAAGTTAACTAAATCGAACGTTTATGGTAATAAACAAAAGATTTCACAAAAATTGCATTCTTCATAGTTGTATTCCTTTTCTGCTCTGCAGTTGTCATTTAAAAGTTCTCCCGCACGATCCATATTCGTCCCATTAGCGACGATTTATAGTAAAAATCTGACCTAGAGAAATGTCGTAGGATTGGAGAACTTCTTGAATGAAAGCAGTCAGGTTACGAGGAATTTCTATATTTCCCCGTACGTGTCGTTGGAAAAGCTACTTAATATGTTGAACCGAACCTAATTTTTTCGAAAAAGTGGTCCGGTTCGGGTTCAGGTTCGAGGAGCAGTGTAAGCTCGTATAGTGTCGGTGTATCGACGTCGCTGCTACAGAGGATAGACGTCACTGCTTGAATACACAGTAAATTGAAACGTGCCCGACTCTGGACTACAGGGATCCGTAGTTTGCTGAACAGAATTCCATAAACATGTCGATTTTGACGCTTTTTCCATTTTATTGATAGAAATAGAACAGAAACAGGTCAATGAATCAGTCTGAATTGTAGTATGGTAGCTTTTAAAGCTAACTTCTCTGAGCATTGCTCCCATCATCAGCAGACTTTACTTCATGCTAAAACCGCTTGAGAATTCCAAAGCACAAGCGTCTAAAAATCTGCAAAAAAAAAACCAATCTAATCATAATAAATAATAACATGTCTAAATTTTGCTTAATTATCATTAACTTTTGTCTCCTCTTTCATTCTGCAGCGATCCCGAAAAGATGCAACAGCAGAAACGCAACAAGCGTCGTCTCTACACCACCACAGTCAGCGGTGAGGTGCGTCAAATGCAGCCACAGCAGCAGTCCCAGTCCACGCAGCAGCAATCGGGTGCAAAAACTGGCGGTGGTCACCGGAATTTCATGAAGAGTCTAACCAAATCGCGGGCCCTCAACATCTCCGAGTTCGATAGCGGCTTGCCCGATGCGGGGCCGGCCAAGAGGCGCAAGCAGCAGGCGTAGTCAAGTCGCCGCTGGAGCATTTTGCGGTCTACTCAAGCGTTTAATCGAAAAGAAAATTGCTCGGGCTCATAAAAGTTTCATTTTTCTCAACTTTTAAGCCCGGACGTCCTGCGGGAAAAGTTGTAGATAGCGAACGCGCCGCCAGCATATTTTAAGCTCATCTTTATGATTCATTTTTTTTCCTTTTTGTAATATGTTTTCACACAAAATATTAGAAATCCATTTTCCGCTCACTGCAGATTCATTCAGTTCTGAAAATGTCACAGGCAACAGCGGCACGTGTTGGTCGTCTTTTTTTATGCAACTGAAGCGCATAATTTGTTGGACAAGGCATAAATAAATATAAAAAGAGAAAATCAAACGATTTGCTACCCATAATATTTGTACAGGACACGTGCCACGGCCCGACGGTATTATGGGTCGTTAATTGAGGCCTCTCAATGGCGGCGGCCACCACCCTAATTAGATGGTCAGCGATTGATTTTTAATTAGGAGTGGACACGACACAGTTGAAGTCAAGTTTCGGGGTGTGGGTGGGGAAGTCAATCAAGCGTGAACACTGGTGGCCAGTGGCAATAGCGTTTGATTCCTAATTACGTGCGAGTGTCAACATATGAAATAATATTTTGGTATAAATGTCTAGAAGATATTAAAAGGAACCACGTGAGGGTAAGTGAGGGGTACAGCTATTGATTTTGGGGGTCCTGTTTTTTTTTGGTCAAGGAGGTTTCATTTAATTGGTACGAGTATAGAAACCTTTAAGTAACTCAACAACATGCTTTCTTTTGCAGAAAGCGCTGCTTTTTATACTCTGTACCGAAGGGAAAACATTGAGTTACGGGAAAGAGAAACCTTTCAAAATTTGGCGTGCTTAAGTGAGTCCAGAATAATTTACAAGAAACTGAACCACAACCTTGGAACAGTGAACTACTTCCAAATTTCACTTCAAAATCTTCACCTTATGCCGCGCTCGATGTGAGAAGCTCAATCTAAACTACAGGTCGCACGTATACTCCCTCATTGCTAATGAGCAAAAAAGACCAGACAACTGCTTTAGGAAAATATATTGGTTCAGTTCTTAGGGTTGTATTTTTAGATCAGTTTACAACCTTGGTTGATATTGCCTAAGAAACATTTTGATTTCCGTGATTTTGGAAAACAAACGGCATTGCAAGTAATTCATTTCGCATTTTACTTGAAACAATTGAAATATTTATCTAATGCAGTTTTTTTTTGAAGTGCAGTCTCTACCAGGCAATTACACTATTAGGTTGTCTGTTATAAATCAAACGTCAAACAGTAAACGCGAATCCGAAGTCAAAAAAATCTGCCTATGATAGTTTCGCCAGGTGAGATGGTTCAATTACTCAAAAAGTCACAATCACAGGTGTATTAAAGTCTCCTAGTACTACTTTTTCCACGGGTTATCGTAATAATATAATTTTTCGACCTTTTCTTAAAATTTACATGACTTTCGGAATAAAATATTTATAGTTACGTGTTTTAATTTTTTTTTTATACCCTTGGAGAGAGTATATTAAAATTGTCCGGATGTTTGTAACGCACAGAAGGAAGCATCTCCGACCACATAAAGTATATATATTCTTGATCAGCGTGACGAGCTGAGTTGATATAGCCATGTCCGTCTGTCCGTCCGTCTGTTTCTATGCTATCTCCTCCGTCAGTTTTAAAGCTATCGTAACCAAACTTTGCACGAAGTCATTTTTAAAAATCCGCATTTTTCGGATGACTATAATATAGCTGCTATGAACGATCGTATTTGTCTGGAAAAACTTTCTGGCTATCGCTAAACCTCGTTTTTAGTTTTTACTTTCACATATTCAGTTTTTATAGCTGCAAAACGATCGGTTGAAAAATAGTTTTAGTATGAGAAAACTTTTTTTGTTTTCAATGCTATCGCTCCCAAACTCGTTACTGATCAATATAATATGCTAACACATAATTCGGTCAAGTCTGATCCAAATCGGATGACTATAGCATATAGCTGCCATAGGAATGATCGGTCCGAAAATAGTTTTAGTGAGAAAAACTTTTTTGTTTTCAATGGTTTCGTGTTTTACGTTTCAGTTATAAATATTATCTGTCTCAACACAATTTTATAGAGAGTTTGATCAAAATGGATTTTTTATACTGTTTCTACGCAAACTAGTCTCTCAGTTTTAAAGCTATCGAGCTGAAACTTTGCACAGAGTCTTCTTTTTTCTGCACACTGCTATTTTGTCGGAACCGACCGGATAGGTTGACTCTATGTTATAGCTGTCTAGGAACTATCGGTCGAAAAGTGTTTTTAAGAAAATTTTTGTTTTTAATGTTAACGTGTCACACAATTTTTAGTATTATGCGCTTTTACAAAGATTTGGAAGTTTGGTCAAAATCGGATGACTATATCTTATAGCTGTCATAGGAACTATCGGTCGAAAAGTGGGTTTTATTTAGAAAAATTGTTTTGTTTTAATGCTGGCGTTCTTAAACTCTGACATTGCAAAAGGGTAAAAAAAATTCGGATCTCCAAAAATTCTGTAATTTTTTTCCTCGATGGACCGAGAATTATAATGAATTTACATGCAGAAAATAATTGGCGGTCGACCATGGTTCTTTTTTGGTAATTGTCTATTATACGTTCATCCTCTCCAAAAATTCCGAAATAATTTTTCCTCGATGGACCGCGAATTATGAAGAATTTACGTGCAAAAAATTAATTGGCGGTCATCCATGGTTTTTTTTTAAAATGAATTTTGAAATTTGCTGTTTTTGCACCGAAATTATGCATGTGCTTTTCTTCAAATGTCAAATTATTAAAAATAAATATGAAATTTGTGAACAAATTTGATGTGTTCAATTGTTCTGCGAGTACGTTTGTTCAAAAATTGTGATTAATATGGCTTGCGCGGGTTGTGAAACTACAATTTCGAAGTTTTTGTCGATGTCGGAGTCCGATGTCATTGACTTCCTTATTAGTCATAATGCCATTTTAAAGGAAATCAACTGTCCAAAATGTGGTGAAGTGTGCAAAATTTCTTCTAAAGGTAATTGTCTATTATATGTCCTTCCTCTCCAAAAATTCCTTTGCAAAATTTCGTTTATAGGTTCGAGGACCGTATTTCGTTGCCAAAAAGAAAAAACAAAAAGTACAGTGCAATTTTGTAGAAAGTGTTCGCAAAAACACTTATTTTGCTGGTACAAAATTTTCTATACCTGAAATTTGCAAATTTGTTATGTGGGATGTGGTCAAACTGAGAGGCAACACTGAGTTTTTGGAGGCCGAAATGGGGTGGTCCCGTCAATCTATTGTTGACTGGAAAAGTTTCCTGAGGGAAGTATATATTGACTGGAGTGTAAATAACAGCCGTTCCATCATTGGAGGACCTGGAAAAGTTATTGAAATTGACGAGTCCAAAGTTGGCAAAAGGAAGTTCAATTGTGGAAGAATAGTGGAAGGCCAATGGGTGTTTGGTGGCATCGAGCGGGAGTCCGGTGAGTTGACAAATTTTTTTTAAAAATACGCGCGAAAAAATTGTTTCGGTTTTCAAAATACTAATTTATAGGAGGTGGATGTAAACGCGCCTTCAACTTTACATCTAATGCAGGGTTCCCCAAGAAGAGAGCGCTAAAATGTGACTGTGTCTCTTTCCCCAGGGGCTATAGCTGGGGAACTCTGCTCTAATGGGTGGTGTGAAAAAAGTTCAGAGCCTCATCCACGTCAACTGAATAGGCCAAATACCTCGATGTTGGTCTGCTTTTAAACTTGAAGATGTCATTGCAGTTAAATTCTAGGTGTGAGTTGTTGACAAATTTAATATTTTTTATTATTTATTTGACATTTGAAGAAAAGCACATGCATAATTTCGGTGCAAAAACAGAAAATTTCAAAATTCATTTTAAAAGAAACCATGGATGACCGCCAATTAATTTCTGCACGTAAATTCATTATAATTCGTGGTCCATCGAGGAAAATTAATTTCGGAATTTTTGGAGAGGAAGGACGGATAATAGACAATTACCCATTTTTTAATGAATTTCAAAGTTTGCATTTTTCCCCATACAAATATATACTTGATCATATATGCTTTTCGAATTCAGTTTTTTTTTTTTGCTAATAAATAAATTAAAAATATTCTTAACCTATATGAAAGGCGTACGTTTATTTGAATTGTGGAGGAAGAAAGTGAGGGAAATCTCTGACACCTATTGGAACTGTTTGAGCTCTTTTCCACGCCACCTATCGAAATAAACTTCAAGGCGTTTTTTTTTTAACGTGGTTTCCCCAGGAGGCCTATTCCACGCAAGCCCTAGAAAGGCGTTTTTTTTAAGTGGTGTCCCCAAATGAAGGGCCTAGTCCACATCCTCCTCCTATTAATTAATATTTGGAAAACCGGAATTTTTTTTTAAAATCGGGCGACATTTTATTTCATTAATAATATTATCATTCGTACCTACTGGGACAATACATCTTCCCAATGGCCAAGAATATCTCATGGACTCTTTCAGGATGTGAGGGATACGTCTTATGAAAATGAAATTTGGCCAGGTAACCCAGGTAGTGGTCCTTTCTCCGACCAAAGCGTGGAATGTTTGTTTAAGATCCCTCCACAAGCGTTCAATGTTTTGGGTGTGGGCTTGTGAAGTCGGGTCAACAAAATTCTGTGAATGATTCACGGTCCCTCTTCAGTCAAACGTATTTACCTTATGGTAAACATTTACCCTGATCTTGATACCAAAGATACAAAAAAAAATACAATCCCTCCTTAGTTTAATTTATCTGTTCTATGTTCAATCTAGTTTTCATTTACCCTAGTGTCTGCACTTACCCATATATTTCTATACACATACAACAAAACCATTTTACACCCGTTTCCAAAATTACAATACAAATTTTTTTACGAATTCATCTAATGGAATCCGTAAGATCTTTGCTGGCCCCTTGGCACATTTATCTCAAAAACATGGCAGTGACCGTGAGATTCATGGATCTTTTCTTTAGACTGCTAATCCTGCTCCCTTCGGAGAAGCAACTGATTGAAAAATATCAAACGGGATCTCTTCTGGGCGGTCTCGTGCTCAGCGCCTTAAGCGTGCGCAAGGCCATTCTCAGGGGCGATGATACCATGATTCACCTCAATTGTACAAGCCTCATCAGCAATATTATATATTTTGGACTCTTCTATCGGTGCTCGCCCTTTCAGCATAAGTGGAGTATCCGACGCAAATTGAGCCTGGCCCTGTTATTTATTGGTTTGCTGATGTTCTATTCGTTTTGGGAAGATCCCGAGTGTGTGCAGATGCGTTTGAGCTTCCTTACAATAATCATAATGTCATATGTGTTTGGCAGAGCATTGTTGCAGTTGAGAGGAAGGACCAGCGCTCAGAATACTTCCACACCGATGTCTGTTAATAGCTTGATATCTGGAATGATGTCTATATTATGGATGCTCTACGCCCTATCTGTATATAACACCCCGTTATTTTTCCAGAATCTATTGCAACTGTTATTCGACCTCACCAAAATCGTGTTGTTTATAATGTTTCCGAGTTGTCCATCGCCAGCAAAGGATACGGTTTCTGAGCGTAACGTCGCAGTCAATACTTCGTTGACCATATTTGCCTATCGTAACTGACGAACAAAAAGCAATTTAACTTCGTAATTTTCGCAATGTTGGTATTATTTGTATCTGCATCTGGACCAGAAATTCCAGTATTCTATTCTCATTAAAAATTGTACTAATTTTACTCCTCAACAAGTTCGAAATCTATTTATTACACTGTCCTTCAGTACGGCTGGTGGCGATAGCTACTTGCACTACTTACATGGACTACTTACTGGTGGCGATCGCTACCTTATCGCTTTACAAGTAAGTACTGCTGTAATTACCTACGATAGGTAAAGCGACGTCAGTTTCAAAGCAAACGAGGCGTCGCGACGCACCACTTACTGTCAGGTAGACGAAGAATGTCGTGCCAGCTCGCAGCAGACTCTTCAATTCGACAACAAGAGGTCGCAGCGACTCGCGCCCGTAGATACGAGTCAACGCAATAACTTGTACAAAATAATACACGAGCTTGCATATACAATGATCCGCCAATTCACGAGTGCTATGCTGATGGGATGTGCTCAACGAGCTTCGAGCGTTGAGTTTACTTGTAACCCATTTGTAGCAAGGGTGAGCGAGAGGTACGAACTCTGCTTTCGGGCCGTACAAAAAAACTGAGTAATGTTAGTGCTTCACCATTTTAGGGACGTGTAAATATAATACTTCATAAGAAGGTGTTTTCTCTATGCTTTACCACTGAAGTGGTCATAAAATTTGAGTTCAAGAGCAGACCAATAGATAAAACAACCCTCATCAGCGAGTCTTGGTCGCATACACTAAACTTGTTGCGCCGTCTGCCTGTGCGACTGAGAGGCGACAGAGTAACTTTTAGAGGAAAGGCGTGCACACTGCTGCTTTACTTTAGAACTAAATAACCCATTGAAATTTTTTAGAATTTCGTAGTTTGGGCTTCTGGAAATTGGGCAAGTATTTGGCGTTTGATTCAAGGTAAGAAACGAATTTTAGGACATTTTTTTTTTGGTTCCCTAGTTTAAAAAGAGGTAATTTCCCTAATTTTAGTTATGGGTTAATTTGATGTTCAACTGAAATTTTTTGTTGTGAAAAATATTTTATTTGGATTTTTAAATTATACAGTAAATATCGGTTATATGACGAACCACTTGTATGCAAATACCGGTTATATGCAAAAGTTTTATATTTTAGAGCTTAAATGCCCACTTTTATATATAAATAATTTACTTGCATGCAAATCGCTTATAACAAATGTCCTTGTATGCAAACATTATACATCAAATTTAAAATATCTGCGTACTATTTTAATCGGTTGTAAGCAAATTTTGCCACACAGTTCCTGGTAGCTGAACCAGATGATTTTGTAATAAAACCTGCATGAATTTCACATCATAATTTTATTTTTTTTTTTAACAGCTAAAGAAAAAGCTAGATTTAAGAGAAAACCAACAACTATCAAAAGATGCTTACTGTGAAGGATAAAGCAAGGCTGTCACATCTCGTGCATTAAAAACAATGCAGGCGAAGTGTTGTAACCAATCTTTACGAGAAAAGGAATAGATATAGCACACATGTACACTTGAAGACAGCACTCTTGGAGATTAACCAAATCCGCTATCTACACGGAATATTTTATAGACCAGTTTTGCTCGCTTAGGCACAGGAGTTCGCCTTAAAGCTAAATAAAGACTATGCTTCAAATTGAAGCGGTCGCCAGAGTTGCTGCAAACTAAATTCTATTAACTTCTCAAAGATTCATAGAGAATCCAGTAAAAATAATACAGCAAATGAGCTGCTTTTAACTCAAATTATTTGCCAATGCCTCCAGATCAGCGGTGGGCAGCAGAAATAATGGGAAGGGTACAACAGCGTGTTTATTTTTGATCGACGCGATGCAGCGTGCGTTTGTTGTAATATGAATTGCATCGTGGAATTATAAAAATAACGGGCCGGGTTGCGCGAGTAAGAGGGGCTATGAGGCTGCCCACCGCTGCTCTAGATTGCACTTCAAGGCTCTACCAAACGGAAGCAAACATGAAAGTTCAAAAGGATTCAAAATCCAGAAGCAATACTGATAAGGTCTGCAACCTCTAAAAATCGGAAGTGGTTCACCGGGGCTCGAACCCCTAACATTAAACTGGAAATTAATTCAAAATTTTAATCATTAACGGCATGCGCACACATGTGGCTGAAAGATGAACTTACTGCCCCTACTTAAATACCATGGTCAGCCATCAGTTTATCTTTCAGTTGTAAGTGTGCGCTCTATATAAATTTCCATATAATATTAGAGTATTTTAATTTTTAATAATACTGGCTCTTTGGCTGGATACTTGTGCGTCAAGAAATGTGATATTTTTAAGTTCTTCACAATGATCATTTATCGAAAGCTTTAATAAATAAGAAATTTAAAACAATCTTTAAATTTCAAGAAAAAATCAATGAAGTCCTTCACCGGATTTATCATATTTTCATTATTTTCTTGCTTCTTTGCGTAAAAGTCAGTTTCCATCAGAAGATAGACATGGTACAGAATCTTGAATCTTTTATTTATTAGTTCCTTTTGACGATTATACAATTCAACAATTCGTTTATATTATTTTTTTCAAAATATTTGGTTTCGGGATTTAGATGTTCAGTGTAGAGATCGTGGGATTGATTTTGAAAATGTAAGGACGGGTTTCTACTATTTAAACTT